>WNGS01074774.1:0-68512 GCA_020271785.1 Procambarus virginalis | reverse complement strand
GAACACTTAACACTGTCCCAAACCGTGCGAAACAGGAGGTTAAAAAGTCGTCCTGAAATTCTAAGGGGGCACCATGCACTGCCACAGACGTCAAGGTGACACTAAGATTCACCACCTTAACGGAGCCAGCAGTATCAGGGAGAGGGTAAACACGCCCCTCACACCGCTCAAGAAACGCCTGAAAGGCAGCCTGGAGGCGGAACTTGACCACAGCACGGTGGCCCTGAAGCAGCTGGATGCCCACCAGGTCAGACAGCTGCACATGCAGCACGTCCACCAGGGCGACACCAACCAATGGATGGTCCACCGGCACCGTAAACGCCGAACCAGCCGACAGCGTCCTCTTCATTGGAGGGCGAGACGTCCCCTTGGCTAAGCAAACGTCACCCTGTCAGTGGCAAACCACCACAAGCAGGGCAAACAAGCAATCACCCAACGTAAACACTAGCCAGGAGCGGAGAGACCTCAGGAACGTCCGACCTGGCCGGCAGTCACCATGCAACCGTCTGGATAGCTTCAGTCAAGTCTGCAATCGACAAATCAACGGCCGCTCTCCACCTTCATTAATTCTAACGTGAATCTATTTATATGTATACTCTCAATGTATCCTACCACATGAAGGTATATTAAATATATATATATATATATATATATATATATATATATATATATATATATATATATATATATATATATATATATATATATATATATATATATATATATATATATATATATATATATATATATATATATATATATATATATATATATATATATATATATATTAAATATGACCGAAAAGTAAGATTAATAATTCTAACACGAATTTTCTCGATCTTCCTTATGTTTCTTTTTACTGTTGATGGTAGATGAAAAAGTAATTCTCCAAAATTCATTTTTATTTCTAGTCTGACGCGACACGCGTTTTGTAAAACTTATTACATTTTCAAAGACTTTAGTTTACACACACACAACTATAACTGAACAGCATTGGCTCTTTTATACCTGCATTTGGGTGAGGTGATGTAATACAATAGTTTTGGATGAGGTGAAAACAAACTTTCAACAAAACACAGAACACGGAACAATGGGAATAAGCTAAAGGGAAGAATAGATCTGTAACTGCAGACGGCCTATTGGCCCATATTTCTTGATGCTTCTATATTGGAGCGGAGTCTTGAAGTGGGTAGAATATAGTTGTGCATTAATTGGCTGTTGATTGCTGGTGTTGAATTCTTGATGTGTAGTGCCTCGCAGATGTCAAGCCGCCTGCTGTCGCTGTATCTATCAATGACTTCTGTGTTGTTTGCTAAGATTTCTCTGGTGATGGTTTGGTTGTGGGAAGAGATTATATGTTCCTTAATGGAGCCCTGTTGCTTATGCATCGTTAAACGCCTGGAAAGAGATGTTGTTGTCTTGCCTATATACTGAGTTTTTTGAGGCTTACAGTCCCCAAGTGGGCATTTGAAGGCATAGACGACGTTGGTCTCTTTTAGAGCGTTTTGCTCAGTGTCTGGAGAGTTTCTCATGAGTAGGCTGGCCGTTTTCTTGGTTTTATAGTAAATCGTCAGTTGTATCTTCTGATTTTTGTCTGTAGGGATAACATTTCTATTAACAATATCTTTCAGGACCCTTTCCTCCGTTTTATGAGCTGTGGAAAAGAAGTTCCTGTAAAATAGTATAATAGGAGGTATAGGTGTTGTATTAGTTGTCTCTTCAGAGGTTGCATGGCGTTTCACTTTCCTTCTTACGATGTCTTCAACGAAACCATTGGAGAACCCGTTGTTGACTAGGACCTGCCTTACCCTACAGAGTTCTTCGTCGACTTGCTTCCATTCTGAGCTGTGGCTGAGAGCACGGTCGACATAAGCGTTAACAACACTCCTCTTGTACCTGTCTAGGCAGTCACTGTTGGCATTTAGGCACATTCCTATGTTTGTTTCCTTAGTGTAGACTGCAGTGTGGAAACCTCCGCTCCATTCCATGACTGTTACATCTAGAAAGGGCAGCTTCCCATCCTTCTCCATCTCGTAAGTGAAACGCAACACAGAATTCTGCTCAAATGCCTCCTTCAGCTCCTGCAGATGTCTGACATCAGGTACCTGTGTAAAAATGTTGTCAACATGCCTGCAGTATATGGCCGGTTTCAAGTTCATGTCGACTAAGACTTTTTTCTCGATGGTACCCATGTAGAAGTTCGCAAACAGGACACCTAGGGGAGAACCCATGGCGACCCCATCTACTTGCTTATACATGTGCCCATCCGGGCTCAAGAAGGGTGCCTCCTTAGTACAAGCTTGGAGTAGTTTCCTCAGAATATTTTCTGGCATGTCAAGAGGAGTACAGGCCGGATCACATACACTCTGTCCGCTATCATCCCGATTGTTTCATTGGATGAAACAAATCTTTACTAAAAACAATCTTTACTAAAAACAATCTTTACTAAAAACAATCTTTACTAAAACAATCTTTACTAGAACAATCTTTACTAAAAACAGTGTTTACTAAAAACAATCTTTACTAAAAAACAATCTTTACAAAAAACAATCTTTACTAAAATCAGTCTTTAGTAAAAACCAATCTTTACTAAAAACAATCTTTACTAAAAAACAATCTTTACTAAAAAATAATCTTCACTGAAAAAACAATATTTACTGAACACAATCTTTACTATAAAACAATCATTACTAAAAACAATCTTTACTAAATAACAATCTTCACTATAAAACACTCTTCACCTCACACGATATTACTAAAAAAAACAATTTTCACTACACATGATCTTCAATAAAAAAAATCTTCACTACACACTATCTTCACTAAAAAATAATTTTTACTAAAAACAATCTTTACTAAAAATAATCTTTACTAAACAATCTTTACTAAAAACAATCTTTACTAAAGAAATTATCTTTACTAAAAACAATCTTTACTAAAAACAATCTTTACTAACAACAATCTTTACTAAAAACAATCTTTACTAAAAAAATCTTCACTACACATGATCTTCACTAAAAAATAATCTTTACTAAAAACAATCTTTATTAAAACATTCTTTACCAAATAACAATCTTTACTAAAAAAACAATCTTTACTAAAAAAGCAATCTTTACTAAAAACAATCTTTACTAAAAACAATCTTTACGAAAAAACAATCTATACTAAAAAACAATCTTTACTAAAATCAGTCATTAGTAAAAACCAATCTTTACTAAAACAATCTCTACTAAAAAACAATCTTTACTAAAAACAATCTTTACTAAAAACAATCATTACTAAAAACAATCTTTACGAAAAAAACAATCTATACTAAAAAACAATCTTTACTAAAATCAGTCTTTAGTAAAAACAAATCTTTACTAAAACAATCTTTACTAAAAAACAATCTTTACTAAAAACAATCTTCACTAAAAACAATCTGTACTAAACACAATCTTTACTATAAAACAATCTTTACTAAAACAATCTTTACTAAAAACAATCTTTACTACAAACAATCTTTACTGAACACTATCTTTACTAAAAACAATCTTTACTAAAAACAATCTTTAGTAAAAACAGTCTTTACTAAAAACAATCTTTACTAAAAACAATATTTATTAAAATAATCTTTACTAAAACAATCTTTACTAAAAAACAATCTTTACTAAAAACAATATTTACGAAAAAAACTATCTATACTAAAAACAAACTTTACTAAAATCAGTCTTTAGTAAAAACCAATCTTTACTAAAAACTATCTTTATTAAAACAATCTTTACTAAAAACAATCTTTACTAAAAAAGCAATCTTTACTAAGAAACAATCTTTACTAAAAACAATCTTTACTAAAAACAATCTTTACTAAAACAATCTTTACTAAAAACAATCTTTACGAAAAACAATCTATACTAAAAACAATCTTTACTAAAAAAACTATCTTTACTAAATAACAATCTTTACTAAAAACAATCTTTACTAAAAAACTTTACTAAAACAATCTTTACTAAATAACAATCTTTACTAAAAACAATCATTACTAAAAAATTTTACTTAAAACAATCTTCACTACACATGATCTTCACTGAAAACAATCTTTACTTAAAATAATCTTTACTAGAAAAAACAATCTTTACTAAATAACAATCTTTACTAAAACAATCTTTACTAAAAAAACTTTACTAAAACAATCTTTACTAAAAAACAATCTTTACTAAAAACAGTCTTCACTAAAAACAATCTTTTACAAAAAAACAATCTTTACTAAAAACAATCTTAACTAAAAGAAATCTTCACTACACACGATCTTCACACTACACACGATCTTCACTACACATAATCTTCACTAAAAACAATCTTAACTACACACTATCTTCACTAAAACAATCTTTACTTAAAAACAATCTTTACTAGAAAACAATCTTCACTATAAACAATCTTCACTACACACAGAGACAGAGAAGATTCAGAGGTATGCCACAAGACTCGTCCCGAACTGAGAGGAAAGCTTCGGGAAAGGCTAAAGAAGCTGAACCTCACATCCCTGGAAAACAGAAGAGTAAGGGGAGACATGATAACCAAATACAAAATTCTCAGGGGAATTGACAGGGTGGACAAAGACAAACTCTTCAGCACGGGTGGGACACGAACAAGGGGACACAGGTGGAAACTTAGTACCCAGATGAGCCACAGAGACGTTAGAAATAACTTTTTCAGTGTCAGAGTAGTTAACAGGTGGAATGCACTAGGCAGTAATGTGGTGGAGGCTGACTCCATACACAGTTTCAAGTGTAGAAATGATAGAGCCCAGTAGGCTCAGGAACTTGTACACCAGTTGATTGACAGTTGAGAGGCGGGACCAAAGAGCCAGAGCTCATCCCCCGCAAGCACAACTAGGTGAGTACAATGTTCACTACACACGATCTTAGCTAAAAACAATCTCCACTCAATGGTCACTAAAACAACCTCCACTCAATAGTCACTAAAACAACTCCACTCAGTAGCCACTAAAACAACCTCCACTCAATAGTCACTAAAACAACCTCCACTCAGTGGTCACTAAAACAACCTCCACTCTGTAGTCACTAAAACAACCTCCACTCAGTAGCCACTAAACAACCTCCACTCAATAGTCACTAAAACAACCTCCACTCAGTGGCACTAAAACAACCTCCACTCAATAGTCACTAAAACAACCTCCACTCAGTGTCACTAACAAACCTCCACTCAATAGTCACTAAAACAACCTCCACTCAGTCCACTAAAACAACCTCCACTCAGTGAGTCACTAAAACAACCTCCACTCAGTGGTCACTAAAACAACCTCCACTCAGTGGTCACTAAAACAACCTCCACTCAGTGGTCACTAAAACAACCTCCACTCATGGTCACTAAAACACCTCCACTCAGTGGCCACTAAAACAACCTCCACTCAGTAGTCACTAAACAACCTCCACTCAGTGGTCACTAAAACAACCTCCACTCAGTGGTCACTAAAACAACCTCCACTCAGTGGTCACTAAAACACCTCCACTCAGTAGTCCACTAAAACAACCTCCACTCAGTGGCCACTAAAACACCTCCACTCAGTGTCACTAAAACAACCTCCACTCAGTGGTCCACTAAACAACCTCCACTCAGTACCACTAAAACAACCTCCACTCAGTGGCCACTAAAACAACCTCCACTAGGATCACTAAAACACTCCACTCAATGGTCACTAAAACAAGCTCCTCGAAGATCACAACAAAACATGGAGCCTTGTTGATGAGTCTGGCTGAGCTTATTCACGATACTCAGATTGGTAACACCATTCCTTTTCCCCCGTCCCATCCCAAATCCTTATCCTGAACCCTTCCCAGTGCTATATACAGGTGATGGCTTGGCGCGTTCTCCTGATAGTTTCCTTCCCTTCAGATTGGTAACACATCTCTCGCTGCCTCATTCACTCGTCCCCTCCTGCGATGTAATGGCTGTGGTCATTGTATCACAAGGTGGATTTCCTGTGGATTTTCTATACTGGAAATCCACCTTCAACAGCTACTATCTATGCAGGCAATTGTCTGCTAAACATTCCAAGTAGGAAAGAACTCCTCTTGGCCCCAAAATATCTTTCCCTGTTGGTGTCCGCCAGGTGATGAGTGACTGCCAGGTGTTGAGTGACCCCCAGGTGGTGAGTGACCGCCAGGTTGTGAGTAGCCGCATGAGGATACTCACCACTTGCTAATTCTCGACGCATGAGTAACTCACAGTGAAGGCTCCATAACCGCTGGAGAACATTACACAATCCCAACGTTAGGGGTGTGAAGATCACTATTCGTCCAAGTAACCCCTAATACACAGACAAATAGCCTAATTTACAACAAAATACCAAGTTTCCTACATTAGTTCCACTCCCAATATTAACTAATCACATAACTGCTGCTAAGAATTACAGTCGTATTTCGAANTTGGTTTTGGTACAAAAATTTTGAATATATATACAAAATATGATGGACTGAACCACACAGAACTGTCAAGAGGCAGTATTCATGTTGATCCCAGTCCAAAAGAAAAAGCTGGGAAGCTAAAGATGAGTCCATGGTTCAATTAGACATGTAAGTAGCAAAGCAATTTAGTATTAAGACGTGGAGAAACTAAAGAAATAAGAGAGAGACATCAGAGAGCGAGGAGAAAAATGTACCTCATTGCGAGAAGAGAAGCAGAGAGGCAGTATGAAAATGATATAGCAAATGAAGACAATGCCCAACCAAAACTACTACATAGCCCCATCAGAAAATGAACCACAATGAAAGAACAGGTGAGGAAACTGAAAAAGGAAGAGGACAGACATAAAGAATGACAAGGAGGTGTGTAATGAACTTAACACAATATTTCAGGAGGTCTTCACAATAGATCAATGGGAGTCCCTGAACTGAGAGAGGAGGAAGTAAGAAAAGAACATTTCTAAGAACTTGAAATTACAAGAAACCTTTACAGGTCAAGAGGCATCTGTTGAATGTGGAGATGACCAAGTTGTCAGACTTTACAATGTCTCCATGGATACTAAAAGACGGTGCAGGAGGACTGTGCATGCCTCTATGGTGTACAATAAGACAGTGAAACAAGAGATCTTCTAGGCAGTTGGACGATGATAAACATATTGAATGATGATATGGTATTTTTACCTACTTAAAATTTACCTACACAAAATTTTGATATTTTTACCTACTTAAAATTTTCTTAGATTAAGGACCTGCCCGAAACGCTGCGTGTACTAGTGGCTTTACAAGATTGTAATTACCATATTATGTATCCTCACAATCCCAATGTACCTTCTTGTATATGCATAAATAAATAAATAAATAAATAAATAAATAAATAAATAAATAAATAAATAAATGGTGGAGGAAGACTATTCACACTTTCAAATGTGGATAGGATAGAGCCAAAAAGCTCTGAAACCTGTACACAAGTTGATTGCGAGCTGAGCAGCTGAGAACCAGGACCAAAGAGCTGAAGCTCAACCTCCCAAGCACAACTAGGTGAGAACAAGCTGCCCTATCGTGGACCCTCCACTATAAGAAAAACACAAGGAAACCCGAAAAGGTCCAGAAGTTTGCGATGAGACTCGTTCCAGAATTGCGAGGGATGGGATATGAAGAGAGACTGAACGAACTAAACCTGACTACGCTAGAAAAGAGGAGAAGAGAGGAGGGACATGATTGATACATATAATATACACATAAGGGATTGACAGAGAGTGAAAAAACGAAATTTTCAAAATTAATTTCAATACAATAAGAGGGTATTGGTGGAAGCTTGAGACTCAGACGATTCATAGAGATGTTAAAAAATGTTCATTTAACGTAAGAGAAGGAACTAAAGGGACAACTTGTGGGAGCAAACTCCAATCATAATTGTAAAAGCAGATATGGGAGGGAAATAAGTCAGGTGTCATTGCATTAGATAAACAGACGGCTAGAAAAGTGGGGTCCAAGAGCTAATGTTCGATCCTCTAGACACAAGTAGGTGCCTGGAGACACATACGTACTAGGTGAGTACATACAATATTTACAGTCATACATATGCAGTATTTTGTATACAAACAAACATCGCCAGTATTTTGATTAGAAAATACTGGCAACGGCTCACCGCTGTAGACAAAGGCTTCAATTCAGACTTGTATGAATATTCAGTCTCTTTTGTGTATGTCAGCACTGCAAATGTTCGCTGCTGAAATATACACAGACACATGTATGTACGTGTACTCATTGAATTGTATTTACATAACTGTTATTGAAGTGGTTGAGTTTTAACTCTTGGGGCATGGCTCTCAATCTCCAGTTTACTGGTGTACAAGCCTTTTGATATCTATGTAAGTGTTGAGTTCATCGTATGTCAAGTCTATTCCCTTGAAGATTTTGTATGTGGTGTTCATGTCTCCTTTGGATCTTCTCTCTAGAGAGAAGAACCAAACGAGACATGATTACCACATACAAAATTCTAGCTTAGTCCACTTTGTGTATTGCCAGTCCATCTGACCCACGCCTCGTGAGCTATTTCGACATGTTCGAACCCTGCGCAAGGAAGATCAACTCGGTATAGACCCTTAACTCTTCTCGCAGCACACACACACACACACACACACACACACACACACACACACACACACACACACACACACACACACAACACACACACACACACACACACACACACACACACACACACACCACACACACACACACACACACACACACACACACACACACACACATACATTCAGTGTCAGAGTAGTTAACAGGTGGAATGCACTAGACAGTGGCGTGGTGGAGGCTGACTCCATACACAGTTTCAGGTGTAGATATGATAGAGCCCAATAGGTTCAGGAACCTGTACACCAGTTGATTCACGGTTGAGAGACGGGGCCAAAGAGCCAAAGCTCTAACCCCGCAAGCACAAATAGGTGAGTACACACACACACACTCTCTGACACACACACAATTGCGAGATACTGTACCGACGCTCAGTACGCTCTACCACATAGAGCTCCGCGACTCCGGCCTCACTCAGCTCTCTGCTCTGCTCCAGGCTTCGTCTCAACGTCTACGACATTGCTGTATCCAGGACCACTAAATATATATGAAACACTAAACACTGTGTATCTAATCTGCCCAACAACGTAACATAACCGTACGTTACATTGGTTATGAGGTTGTTACGGTTGTTATATGTGTCATATGTTACGGTTGAGAGGCGGGACCAAAGAGCCAGAGCTCAACCCCCGCAAGCACAACTAGGTGAGTACAACTAGGTGAGTACACACACACACACACACACCTCAAAGTATTATACGACAAAGAGTACTGGGAAGACGGGACACCACAATATCTTCAATATCTTTAGGTGCTTCCGAGGCTCAGCGTTCCCGCGGCCCGGTCGTCGACCAGGCCTCCTGGTTGCTGGACTGGCCAACCAGGCTGTTGGACGCGGCTGCTCGCAGCCAGACGTATGAGTCACAACCACCAGCGTAGCTCTTACCCTGTAACTATACTTAGGTAATTACACCTAGGTAATTACACACATGGTGAGAATAACAAGGACTGAGAGTATAACTTAGATACAAGACAACAACATCAGATAACAACCTTACTGAAGTAAACTGAAGTAAACTTCAGTTTACTTCAGTACTTTACTTCAGTACTGAAGTACTGAAGTAAAGAGTTCAGAGAGAATGCGGATTAATAAATCCAAAGTGACAGAGGCAGCAAGAAGTCAACAAGTCTTGAACTGTAGAAGTCAGGAGTTAAAAAAGTTTGAGAGTTGGGAGGAGAGACGGATTTTGGAGTTGATGGTACACGCTGGATGATGGTGAAGGAAGAACACACAGTGCAACACAACGTGTAAAAGCAGTCAAAACGTGAATTGAATTGGACCAAACTCAAGTTGGCGAATAGACTCATCATTTTAGAATGTAGATATTGTAGGACGGCCAATATCATGTTAAGGTGTAAGTTCAAGGATTGAACTTGGAGATAGTTTACAAGTGATTCCGTAATCTTGAATGAACAACAACCAATTGTGTGTTGTAAAACGGTAATTAGACAGTCCAGTGACCCTAGTCCTTCGAGCCAAAGCAGAAAACCCTTAATCAACTAATCACTGGTGACGCCATAAGCACTCAGTAAATGAACTAACCTGAGAAGGTCTATGAATATGCTACCATCTAAATGGGGGATTCATATAAGTGTTTGTTGATATCAATAGTCTCGCTGACTGGCATCACGAGCCACACATTCTTAGATCACATGCCGGAGATGGGCATGGGTCCCTTTCACTAGCTGTAACAAGTGAGTTAATTATGAGAAATTATGAGTGCCAGAGTGGAGTGTGAGAGTGAGCTTTGTACCTCAGTTCGGCCCTGCTATATGAATCTATCATTAAAGTGTATACTCGAGTATATCTCTTGAGCCGGTTGTATTGTTTCAAACGTAATATATGAAATGTCTTCATGGGCCAGTTCCATACAATGAGGCCCTTGTATACTGGGATACCTCATGGTGTATGGGATGTCCATCTCCCATGTGTATGGGATGGGCATGTCACATGGGGAATACCACATTAAGGTGAGACTCAGAAGAGATTGAGACCTGTCAAAGACCCTCAAGCCGGCATATTTGGCTCAGCTTGAGGTCGCCCCCAGATGCCTGTGGTGGGAAGTCAAGCGACCACCTGTATCCCCCCCCCCCCCACTAAACCCCGGGTGATGTCCACCTAAGTAGGTGGTGCGAGCCTTCAGTGTATAGCCAGGAGAATGTGGCAAGAGTGCATTTGCAGTGCATAACGTAATGCAACAGAATGGTGGGATGTGGTGTGGTGGTTAATAAATCCACACCTTTCTGAAATCCACTGAAATTTAATATCTTCAGCAATTTCTTCAGTGAAATGAATGAAAATTAATGATATCTTCAGCAGCAGTTCCTTGGACCACGTCAAAAAATTTTCTCCTATTTTCCAATCATCTTGTATTAATGGGAGGTAACAGCTGGTTCTCTCAGCTTCTACAACTAGCTAGAGGCTGAAACTTAGAGCTCGTTAACTGATCCAGTAACTACTTCCCTCTATATCCTCAGCTCTACACTGGCTCCATACATAACACAACTATCCTGTGATACAATAACAGCTCTTTTTTTTTGACCATTTAGCTGCTTCAGAAGTGACAATTGGAACACACTAAAGGGAGAGAGGTTAGGACGTCTTCTACATCCACAGCTTTAAGGCCACGTTCGATAGTGTTCGAATGTTAGAAATGTTAAATATAAAGCAAATGGAACATCACGACAAAGCGAGGAATGGAGAGCTGGCCAGACATACCTTCCGGGTAGTTAATCTGGGTAAGCACTATTAGATAGGCATCACTGCCACCACAATCACCACCACCACCACAACCACAACCACCACCAGAACAACCACCATCAACACACCCCGTACTCACCTTAGGAGTCACAAGGAGCGCGCTAGTCACTCTCTGATCCTCTGATAAAATGCTTTCAGTGAGCACAGTCAGCTCCAATCCTCCTTGAATTGGCGCTAAGGCGATTATGTTTGAAAACGAGGCTTTAGATACCAGGGACTGGTGGTTCATGTATATTAATTCCTATGATTATGCATGTATGTATATGAGTCCCTCGCAGGTCGTGTGGTGGGGAGCGTCGGAGGGAGAGAAGAAAGAGAGAGAGAGAGAGAGAGAGAGAGAGAGAGAGAGAGAGAGAGNTTGCAGAACCAAACGCCTCAACCAACCATTGCAAATCAAAGCAACGAAGCATTCCAAATAAACAATGAAAACGATAACTAATCAACCCATAAAAAACATCAATCAAGCTATCAATTAAGCAACCACCACTACCCAACTACCCAATCAGACTCACCGACCATCCTCTCACAATAACCAGTGACACTACAATCACCTTCTGTGGTTGATTGTTCAACAAATCACTGAACTATGGTGTTCAATAGATCTCTCACCCTGTCCATGGAGGACAGAAGAAAATGTATATATCTGTTAGCATTGTAAATGTCTGGCCACGTCTGTGGTAGAAAATAATAAAACATAGAAAAAGATCATTTTAGAACCTAATCGTGCAATTAGACACAAACTACAAGAGCCAACCAATCACGTATGTTACCACACGACCCCATATCAATACACATTGAGAGGAGATGTGTCCCCCCCCCACCTCACTTATTGCACCTGCAATGATCAACCAACATATGCAAATGAGGAGCAACATCTACTAATAATTAATCATAACTATTAGTTATTAACATAACTATTAATCATAACTATTGTAACTAACTCGTGACAAGACTATCTCATTATCTCTGATATTGCACAATTAGCCTAGCTACGTGCCCTAATCTTCGAGATTGGAATAATTGCTATCATAGACCCAAGATATCAGTCACAAGAGATCTGATAACTCTCGAGAGTCTTGCAAGGTTATAAGGTAAAGCACAGGCAGCCACTTTCCCTTCACAACCCCTGTGTGGGGAACCGATCTGTGAGATTTATATTTAATTTATATGAATTTATATAGAATTTATATTTACGTTAATTTATATATTTCGATAGCAATTTGTATGATGTTAAGTGGACTGTATTTCTGCAATAATCTCACAAATCGATCCTTACACATTAGGGGGGGTTATATTCAATTTATATATATGCAGCCAATCAAACTACAGTATTAACTACACATATTGGTATACATTGAGGAGGTTCCTTATCTTATATACAGCAGCCTTAGTTCATCAGGTAATGTAGTCACCAAATTATCCTAGATGTAGTCACCAATTATCCTATTTTGAGGCAGCTTCCATCACCCATAGTAACTGATATACCAAGTCTTGCTTCCTCTTCTTAACCTGTCAAAGGGCGCTTGCTATAAAGCCAGAATTCTAATATATGACAGGTATATCAGAGAAAACACTGTATATAATGAATCATAAGGACCAAGGCTTAATTACCTTTTTTGAGTCGATCATTTGTGCTCTAACCGGTTTGCCCAATATCTACCTGACATTAATGGCCAAAAATGATTAGATAAACGGGTTTCGGAAAAACACTTCCCTTGTGATTGTTGACAGCGTGTTGATGATGGCAGACCTTTGGTTTCCATAACACTTCGTCCAAGAGAATTTATAGGAGCCGAAGTTGTTTCACGACTCTGTGGTCTTAACAACAATGGCTTATAATAGGAGCCGAATTTGCCCCCCGCGCCTCTGGTCTTAACAATGGCTGACCACTCCCTACTACTGACGCCTTGGCACTTTGTCTAGATATCAGTAAGTGATAGAAGGGTCACATTTACTTTATTTTAATACTGATAATTAAGTTAATTAAAATAAGATGTTTTTATGATGGTAAAAGTCCAAAGACTAATGTATTTAAGAATAATTCCAACACAATAGCTGGTGTATTTATAATAGTATGTGGCAATGATATCTCGTTTTCTATTGACGGAAAATTACACTACAAGTTACATTTTCTATGGGTTAACTTGTGTATACAACGCAGCAATATTATCTGCAATTGCATGTAATATTATTAAATGGTGTCGGATTTTCCGACACCATGCTTTAATACACCACAACTATAGTCTGTATTTATACTATAAATACAATGTTATTTTGGCATTAACTGCGGGGGCCTGACAGCTGAGTGGACAGCACTCAGGATTCGTAGTCCTAAGGTTCCGGGTTCGATCCCTGATGGAGGCGGAAACAAAAGAAATGAGTTTCTTTCAGCCTGACTAGGGTTCGAACCTACGTCACGGCCTTTGTGGATTTGTTCTCAAGAGTAATTTTTGTTGTGGGGTACCCACAAGGGTGTCCCAAACTGGTTTACGTCACGTCTTTTAAGATATAACCGAGTCAGAGCGGGTTTAGATAACCCCAACATACTGATAACATTGGATATCTTAGAATCGCAACACGTGCGATTCAAATGTTATCTAATGTTATCAGACCGTTATCATCTCAATGGTTAATGGCTAATGTAAGGCAATTAGTCGTTGAGGACGTTATTATGTCTGTGAGAAGACATTGTCGTTACTTAATGTTTGGGCAACAAGGTTCTTACACGTCGAATATCCCAACAGCGTTCATCGTTACAGTGGTAACGACTCTGTAGTTGACCGAAATGCTTCTTGAAGTTGACTGAAAGGAGCAAGATACGAACGAAATTGACACATCCTTGTATAAAGGACGCGTGGGGGTGACAGCTTCCTGCTGCATGGGTGACACCTTCTCCCCCCCCTCGTATCAACCTAGACTGGTTTTGCGCTCCTGGAGAGGCCACTTCAGATCAACAACCAGAGCGTAACTCCATTGCAGATCCACATTCATCAACCAGGTCATTCTACTCGGCAATCAGACGAGCACATTAGCCACTTATACACACCAATCACTGATCTCAACCAATCATACTCTACAACCATCATTCAAGCAAGCCAGACTGGCCAATCAATCAGACAATCCACGCAATCAAACACCAGATGGGCCAACCAACCATAAACACCAACCAAAGGGGCCAACCAAGTGTCATTAATGTAGAGGAGAGAGGCTGAGAGTGTTGGCAGACTACACAATGACCACAACACACGCCCCAGACTCCAGCTCTGAATTATTAATGAACAGAATAATTGACAGTTCCAATTGCTATACCAGCCAGCTCTCTGTCTGTCTCTCTCTCTCTCTCTCTCTCTCTCTCTCTCTCTCTCTCTCTCTCTCTCTCTCTCTCTCTCTCTCTCTCTTGATATCTCGTTTATCATTCATGGGGGCGCTCGACCTTATTGTTCATAACAGAACCGGAATGGGGAAGAGGATGGTTGTTGGTTGACAGGGCTGTGTGAGGGGGTTGAGGGAATGCATGGGTGAGGGGTTGGATGAGTGATGAGTGAGAGAAGGGATGGTGTGAATGGTTGGGTGATGGGACAGGATCATGATCAGGTGGAGGAAAGGGAAGTGAATGGATGATCTAAGGGTGAGGTGTTAAATGAGTCAGGAAATGTATGAGAGCATGGGATGGGTGAGGTAATTGATGACTTAAGTCCCATAGATTGATGAGGTAATGAATAAATGAGGCAACAGATGGAACAGTCGATTGGTGGATGAGGTGATGAATGGATGAGGTGCTGAATGAGGATAGGTGATGGGAACCCCTCTAGAAGCAGTAGTGTTATAGAAACATATGGAAACAGTAGATTTGGTAGAAGCCCTGGTAGTGGACCCCATACCCATCCTGTGGGTGGTAGTGGACCCCATACCCATCCTGTGGGTGGTAGTGGACCCCATACCCATCCTGTGGGTGGTAGTGGACCCCATACCCATCCTGTGGGTGGTAGTGGACCCCATACCCATCCTGTGGGTGGTAGTGGACCCCATACCCATCCTGTGGGTGGTAGTGGACCCCATACCCATCCTGTGGGTGGTAGTGGACCCCATACCCATCCTGTGGGTGGTAGTGGACCCCATACCCATCCTGTGGGTGGTAGTGGACCCCATACCCATCCTGTGGGTGGTAGTGGACCCCATACCCATCCTGTGGGTGGTAGTGGACCCCATACCCATCCTGTGGGTGGTAGTGGACCCCATACCCATCCTGTGGGTGGTAGTGGACCCCATACCCATCCTGTGGGTGGTAGTGGACCCCATACCCATCCTGTGGGTGGTAGTGGACCCCATACCCATCCTGTGGGTGGTAGTGGACCCCATACCCATCCTGTGGGTGGTAGTGGACCCCATACCCATCCTGTGGGTGGTAGTGGACCCCATACCCATCCTGTGGGTGGTAGTGGACCCCATACCCATCCTGTGGGTGGTAGTGGACCCCATACCCATCCTGTGGGTGGTAGTGGACCCCATACCCATCCTGTGGGTGGTAGTGGACCCCATACCCATCCTGTGGGTGGTAGTGGACCCCATACCCATCCTGTGGGTGGTAGTGGACCCCATACCCATCCTGTGGGTGGTAGTGGACCCCATACCCATCCTGTGGGTGGTAGTGGACCCCATACCCATCCTGTGGGTGGTAGTGGACCCCATACCCATCCTGTGGGTGGTAGTGGACCCCATACCCATCCTGTGGGTGGTAGTGGACCCCATACCCATCCTGTGGGTGGTAGTGGACCCCATACCCATCCTGTGGGTGGTAGTGGACCCCATACCCATCCTGTGGGTGGTAGTGGACCCCATACCCATCCTGTGGGTGGTAGTGGACCCCATACCCATCCTGTGGGTGGTAGTGGACCCCATACCCATCCTGTGGGTGGTAGTGGACCCCATACCCATCCTGTGGGTGGTAGTGGACCCCATACCCATCCTGTGGGTGGTAGTGGACCCCATACCCATCCTGTGGGTGGTAGTGGACCCCATACCCATCCTGTGGGTGGTAGTGGACCCCATACCCATCCTGTGGGTGGTAGTGGACCCCATACCCATCCTGTGGGTGGTAGTGGACCCCATACCCATCCTGTGGGTGGTAGTGGACCCCATACCCATCCTGTGGGTGGTAGTGGACCCCATACCCATCCTGTGGGTGGTAGTGGACCCCATACCCATCCTGTGGGTGGTAGTGGACCCCATACCCATCCTGTGGGTGGTAGTGGACCCCATACCCATCCTGTGGGTGGTAGTGGACCCCATACCCATCCTGTGGGTGGTAGTGGACCCCATACCCATCCTGTGGGTGGTAGTGGA
Source organism: Procambarus virginalis (assembly GCA_020271785.1). NCBI lineage: Eukaryota > Metazoa > Arthropoda > Malacostraca > Decapoda > Cambaridae > Procambarus > Procambarus virginalis. The sequence goes on along the minus strand of WNGS01074774.1, from coordinate 51,790 downwards.
CCCCATACCCATCCTGTGGGTGGTAGTGGACCCCATACCCATCCTGTGGGTGGTAGTGGACCCCATACCCATCCTGTGGGTGGTAGTGGACCCCATACCCATCCTGTGGGTGGTAGTGGACCCCATACCCATCCTGTGGGTGGTAGTGGACCCCATACCCATCCTGTGGGTGGTAGTGGACCCCATACCCATCCTGTGGGTGGTAGTGGACCCCATACCCATCCTGTGGGTGGTAGTGGACCCCATACCCATCCTGTGGGTGGTAGTGGACCCCATACCCATCCTGTGGGTGGTAGTGGACCCCATACCCATCCTGTGGGTGGTAGTGGACCCCATACCCATCCTGTGGGTGGTAGTGGACCCCATACCCATCCTGTGGGTGGTAGTGGACCCCATACCCATCCTGTGGGTGGTAGTGGACCCCATACCCATCCTGTGGGTGGTAGTGGACCCCATACCCATCCTGTGGGTGGTAGTGGACCCCATACCCATCCTGTGGGTGGTAGTGGACCCCATACCCATCCTGTGGGTGGTAGTGGACCCCATACCCATCCTGTGGGTGGTAGTGGACCCCATACCCATCCTGTGGGTGGTAGTGGACCCCATACCCATCCTGTGGGTGGTAGTGGACCCCATACCCATCCTGTGGGTGGTAGTGGACCCCATACCCATCCTGTGGGTGGTAGTGGACCCCATACCCATCCTGTGGGTGGTAGTGGACCCCATACCCATCCTGTGGGTGGTAGTGGACCCCATACCCATCCTGTGGGTGGTAGTGGACCCCATACCCATCCTGTGGGTGGTAGTGGACCCCATACCCATCCTGTGGGTGGTAGTGGACCCCATACCCATCCTGTGGGTGGTAGTGGACCCCATACCCATCCTGTGGGTGGTAGTGGACCCCATACCCATCCTGTGGGTGGTAGTGGACCCCATACCCATCCTGTGGGTGGTAGTGGACCCCATACCCATCCTGTGGGTGGTAGTGGACCCCATACCCATCCTGTGGGTGGTAGTGGACCCCATACCCATCCTGTGGGTGGTAGTGGACCCCATACCCATCCTGTGGGTGGTAGTGGACCCCATACCCATCCTGTGGGTGGTAGTGGACCCCATACCCATCCTGTGGGTGGTAGTGGACCCCATACCCATCCTGTGGGTGGTAGTGGACCCCATACCCATCCTGTGGGTGGTAGTGGACCCCATACCCATCCTGTGGGTGGTAGTGGACCCCATACCCATCCTGTGGGTGGTAGTGGACCCCATACCCATCCTGTGGGTGGTAGTGGACCCCATACCCATCCTGTGGGTGGTAGTGGACCCCATACCCATCCTGTGGGTGGTAGTGGACCCCATACCCATCCTGTGGGTGGTAGTGGACCCCATACCCATCCTGTGGGTGGTAGTGGACCCCATACCCATCCTGTGGGTGGTAGTGGACCCCATACCCATCCTGTGGGTGGTAGTGGACCCCATACCCATCCTGTGGGTGGTAGTGGACCCCATACCCATCCTGTGGGTGGTAGTGGACCCCATACCCATCCTGTGGGTGGTAGTGGACCCCATACCCATCCTGTGGGTGGTAGTGGACCCCATACCCATCCTGTGGGTGGTAGTGGACCCCATACCCATCCTGTGGGTGGTAGTGGACCCCATACCCATCCTTTGGACGGGAGATTGTCTCGGGGCGCTGATTCAATTCTCTTTCCTGCTCCAATAATTTTCTAAGATCCTATTGAGCACTCCTGATACTCAGACAGTCTTGAAGTTTACATTACCATGGGAGAAGTACACTACAAGGTTCAGGTTCTCTCTCTAAATCCTCTTGCCACGTAACGCTTCCTTATTCTTCGTTTAAATCTGTGCATATATACACACAATCGACTTGAGAATGGTCCAAGACGGACCGAAACGTCGTCGTCCCTTCACTTTCTAGTATGTGGGTTTGTTCAACATCAAAATGTACACACTCGCGTCGCTCAAGACACTTTAACATACTGGTCTGACCGGACTTACTGAAGGGGATGTTTACCGCTTCTTAATTACTGTCTGTCAAGGTGGTGGGCTGACGTGGTTCATGAATTTGTGTTGTTAGCGCTGTGAATTGGTGAGTCTTCAGGCGTGTTTGTGGTCGTGCTAATGGTGGAGATTAAGGGGTCCCTGTTCACATGTTCACCTTCCCTCTTACCCATTAAGTCCTCTTTGTTCAAAGTTCTTTGTTCAAAGCTTTCTTATTTACAGGTTTCAGGTTCAAGTTTCTTGTTGATACCTTTTGTTCCATCATCAACGGGCACTAAAATGATCAGGTGATTGATGTTATTCTGTGTGAGAACATAGTTGGATCGCAGCAAATTATGTTATTGATGTAACTGGTTCATCAATACCGGCAACAATAAGACATTAATAGTGATTAATATATTAATCAACAGCAAAACTACATTAAATGTTTACATTTAAATGCCTTGAAATCTATATTTGCATACGAGAAATTACAATGGGTTGTGAAAATACATATATGTTAATGACCGAGTTGTACATGAACAAAATAGGGCTCTATTGCCGTGCAAATCTGAAAACATAGAATCATGTGGACAAACATAGTACCAATTTCCATAACTGAATGTGGATACTCACGCTGGACAATGTCACAAGGTATCATTGTTCCAGCTTCATGGGTGAACCTGAGGATATAACAAGTACCATTGGAATAAAGCGTATAAACAGCTCCCCAAGTCATGGGGAGCTGTCCCCATGACTTGTCACATATACCATGCTACCTAGACGACTGTAAGATCATTTTACTCGTAAAGAATCCTGGTAAATGATGCTGGATAAAGTCTAAATTAAAATTTATACCCATGATGTCTCCTTTATAGTCCCCTGCCCACTATAACAGCCACCAATAGTACAGAAAAGATCTTTTGCAGTATAATGAGATACAAAATTCATTGCTGTTGCTGGAGGGAGTAATTATCTGTTGTGGAACCGGCACTGGGTGCTAAGGATGGCCCAAGGTGTACAACTCATTATACAATTAGACCCTGGGTGACTGGTGTAAACTAGAATGACATGCAAGAGGTAACAGTTAAGGCAAGCCGGGCCTCGTTGATCTGGTAACAATGGTCCTTCAAGTTTACCAACACCACATTTCTTGACAGTAACTCCATCACACATACAGGAGGATACATCTGTTTTTTTAAGTTAGCTGAGTGAATATTGCTCATTCATCCTGATTAGAGGAAAGATTGATGTGTGATAATTTACATATGTAATCTTCCATATCATTTGGAGGCTAATTTGATGGAAGAAAGTGAAGGCAATGAATGTTGTCTTGTACGACAGAGTCCATCACTAGACCCCTCCAGTGAACCAAGACTCTGCTACAAATTAGAGGTATTGTCAGGCAACATCACCGTGATAACGTTACTGAGGACAAGAAGATAGAGCACACACCAGTGAATCTGTACGATGGTACAACATGGTTGCAGCTGGCAATCCCAATCATTATGGCCGAAGAGGAGGAGGACGAGGGAGAGAATCAGTAACACCGAGAATCCGTCTCGTCTCGGGTACAAATATCCATGGAGATTCGGGATGGAAACAACAGCTCAGCAGCGGAGTTGCAGAATCTGTGGTGAGAGTGACGGACACCGCCTTGACCACTATCTATGTGAATGGGACATTAGAAATATGTGTAGACACCTGAGGGACATTAGAAATATGTGTAGAATAATAAACCCCCACATTGTTTGAGTTAGGAAAACATTATTTGTCAAATATTGATACTGTTCTTAAAAGATTTCCCCATTTTGCACCCGCAAGATAACGTAAGCTTTTAAGGGTTGATAGATGTTAATCTTCTTGTTTGAGGAGCTGTTCACTTGAGACAGTTAAGCAAGTCCCAGCTGTGTCTGGGTACAAGTGACAGGATGAACAACCCAGCGGGTTTTCTTCCTATTGGGGAGTGTTGTACATGCTGCTATGGCGGTGTGTCCACTCACAGGATGAGTGACGCTGCCCAATACTGTCACTATAGCGGTGTGTCCACTCACAGGATGAGTGGCGCTGCCCAATACTGTCACTATGGCGGTGTGTTCACTCACAGGGTGAGTGGCGCTGCCCAATACTGTCACTATAGCGGTGTGTCCACTCACAGGATGAGTGGCGCTGCCCAATACTGTCACTATGGCAGTGTGTTCACTCACAGGATGAGTGGCGCTGCCCAATAATGTCACTATGGTGGTGTGTCCACTCACAGGATGAGTGGCGCTGCCCAATACTGTCACTATGGCGGTGTGTCCACTCACAGGATGAGTGGCGCTGCCCAATACTGTCACTATGGCGGTGTGTTCACTCACAGGATGAGTGACGCTGCCCAATACTGTCACTATGGCGGTGTGTCCACTCACAGGATGAGTGGCGCTGCCCAATACTGTCACTATGGCGGTGTGTCCACTCACAGGATGAGTGGCGCTGCCCAATACTGTCACTATGGCGGTGTGTCCACTCACAGGATGAGTGGCGCTGCCCAATACTGTCACTATGGCGGTGGTCCACTCACAGGATGAGTGACGCTGCCCAATACTGTCACTATGGCGGTGTGTCCACTCACAGGATGAGTGGACGCTGCCCAATACTGTCACTATGGCGGTGTGTCCACTCACAGGATGAGTAGCGCTGCCCAATACTGTCACTATGGCGGTGTGTCCACTCACAGGATGAGTAGCGCTGCCCAATACTGTCACTATGGCGGTGTGTCCACTCACAGGATGAGTGGCGCTGCCCAATACTGTCACTATGGCGGTGTGTCCACTCACAGGATGAGTGGCGCTGCCCAATACTGTCACTATGGCGGTGTGTCCACTCACAGGATGAGTGACGCTGCCCAATAAACTCGCCCCTCGGGGCAAAAAAATGTCAGTGAGGATGAGGCCAAGGACGGGTAGCCTTTTATGGTGTAAGGGAACATCACAATGGAGACGCTGATCGAGAGGTTTCCAAGACCAGTACATGTCAACTTTACAGTCTCACAGAGCCAGAACAGTGAGTTGAAGAAGCTTCCAGAACCAGTACTGTGAGCTAAAGAAGCTTCTAGAACCAGTACTGTGAGCTAAAGAAGCTTCCAGAACCAGTACTGTGAGCTAAAGAAGCTTCCAGAACCAGTACTGTGAGCAAAGAAGCTTCCAGAACCAGTACTGTGAGCTAAAGAAGCTTCCAAAACCAGTACTGTGAGCTAAAGAAGCTTCCAAAACCAGTACTGTGAGCTAAAGAAGCTTCCAGATCCAGTACTGTGAGCTAAAGAAGCTTCCAGACCAGTACTGTGAGCTAAAGAAGCTTCCAGAACCAGTACTGTGAGCTAAAGAAGCTTCCAAACCAGTACTGTGAACTAAAGAAGCTTCCAATACCATTGATTAATTGATTGATGAAGATTAAGCCACTCAAAAGGTGGCACGGCTTGAATAGCCCGTAAGTGGTGGCCCTTTGGAGCCATTACCAGTATCATTAGCTAATACTGGAGATCGGTGGAGGTGCGACTGCACCCTGCGGAGAGGTCTAATACCAGTACAGTGAGCACAGAAGCTTCCAGACTCAGAACAGTGAGTTGTTGAACCCTCATGAACAAACTACAGCGAACTGGCTGTAAGGAGCCTACCTCATCTCCCTTTACTCTCCCCTCAACACCTAACCTAACCTAACCTAACCTAACCTAACACTGCTACAGCTCAGTATGACCCCTCACTGAGCTGCCGCGAATATAGGCTGAAACATTAAGTGAGGAGTAAGCAACAAGAATGGGGGTTATAATTTAAAACTAATAATTAACAACTCATTAGACACTGCCACCACCTTCCCGATCAACCATCTTGAGGTTATCTTGAGATGATTTCGGGGCTTTAGTGTCCCCGCGGCCCGGTCCTCGACCAGGCCTCCACCCCCAGGAAACAGCCCGTGACAGCTGACTAACACCCAGGTACCTATTTTACTGCTAGGTAACAGGGGCATAAGGTGAAAGAAACTGCCCAATTTTTCTCGCCGGCGCCTGGGATCGAACCCGGGACCACAGGATCACAAGTCCAGTATGCTGTCCGCTCGGCCGACCGGCCTAGATGGCTAGGACAACTCAGCTCAGGTTAGGTTCTTTTGTTATACTATATTTCCATTGTTTTCAATGCTATTTATGCTATTCAATGCATACCTGAATGTGTCTATCACCGACCCCCCAGGAAGGCAAGGGATCAGTTATCATTAACTCCTGGGCAATATTAACTTCGGTAATAAAGCTTCGGAATTAGTTTGTTTAATTTACTTTGCTTATTTAGGTCCAAGGGCGACTTTAATAGCCATTAAATGGAGGAGAACATGGGGGATTTCCAAATACACACATATATATTCTGTATATAGAAACTGCTCCACATTAATAACAAAAGGGACAGAGATAACTAAACAACTAAAACCAATTTATAACTTTATTTTATTTAAACACATATATTGAAATCAATTGAACATATACCCTATTCTATTATCCCTAAGAGGCAAATGGATATCTACCGAGGACATGAATACTCAAGTGCACTCAAGTGTACCTTAAAACCGCACTTCGGCCAAGATGTCGATGGCTGCCCTCATCCTTTTGATGCCAGACCAAGTTCCCACCCCCAAGCACTCCCAGAACACACTACCGAAATTTTGTTTCACCGGCTTACTGGTGGGAGGATTACTCCTCCCACAGTCTAATACAGCCCCCCGGGGCTCCACCCATTAGTTTTGGCTACAGCCAACCATTTAAAACTAGGCCTGAGGTCTTCCTCTCCCTGGCCAATAAGAACTTGGCACTTATCTACCGCCAATCACCTTCCTTGATCTGGCTGAAAGATACATGAAATTCTCGAAGATTGAGTCAGCTCTCCCCAGCTATTCGGAGGGGACAAGACACCTCTGTAGTGGACCACCCGAGCCTGGGGCACACAGGAGCAATGTTTACAGAAACTGATAAATTATGTTCAATCCTGTCTCCTCTAAGATAAAAGATAGGGACATTTGACTCGCCTGGTATGAGGTGGGGGGGGGGGAGACCGGTGAGAGGGGAAGAGAGGGAATTCGGTGGGGAACGGAGAGGGAAAGTGGGGGAATGGAGAGGGGAAGCATAGGCACCGAGAGGACCAAAGTAGCAAGACCACCCTCAGGTCAACCTAATGGCCCTTGATAAATGGGCAAAGGGGGGGGGGGGAGGAAGGAGGGTATCAGCCATTACAAGGCAAAGCTTTAATTGTCTTTCAAAAACGGTAGCGCAAAAAAATTCAGAGGGTACAAAAGGTCTTCATCAGCCCTTAACGGATATAATTTCATTAACAATTTCATCCATCCTTCACACCTTATAATTATACTGTCAGCTAGTAAGAGATTATTCCACAACAATTGCTATGTATTTACAGTTAATCATTATACACTGATGGTATATCTTGTCACTGATATACAATCGTTGTAGCTGTGGAGATATTACAGGGTCATAGGAGAGTTGTTTGTTATTATTATCAGTCTTCAAGATACATTACTTGTTTCTTAAGCTCATGTGTCGTTTATCTCCTGGAAGCGAAATATGGATACATATTTCCGCCTTCACATTCCTTACCTCTTCAAAAAGGATAGCAGCAAGAGGCAAGTGGAAACAACAGCAACTTTGTCTCTCTCATACGGGTTATTCATGCCCGTGCTACCTCTTCTTAATCAATCAATCAATCAGACAACTACGGGCTCACTATAGCCCGTGCTAAATGGACATTTCGTTCTGAGTAGCTAAATCTAAAACAACAATCAGGCAAGTGACACCAGTTACAGCCTCCACTCCTGTGCCAGGTAAGTCCACTACGGGCTCACCATAGCCCGTGCTACTTGCCCCGCTCCTGTGCCAGGTAAGTACACTACGGGCTCACCATAGCCCGTGCTACTTGCCCCGCTCCTGTGCCAGGTATGTCCACTACGGGCTCACCATAGCCCGTGCTACTTGGAACTTTTGTTCCGAGGAGCTAAATCTAAAACAATAACAACTCAAGTGGCAAGTTTGTTGTGAGCAGCCACGGTGGTCGGGCGGACCCGTCTCCTCTCCTGCTGACACACCACTCTACACCCCAGCTTCTCCTGACAACGCGAGCCGTTGAGGCGTTGCTAGAGAACAATGACTTACAAGACAAAAGTGAAAGTGCGACTCCACGGAGTCTACAAGCGCTCAGAGCGCGAAATTGCAGCCGCCATCGACAGGGCAACAACAGCAGGACCTGTTGACGTTGATGGCAACGAGGCCACGGTAATCGTGGCAACCAAAGCGGACTTACAGAAGATACCGGACCCGGAACACCTGGTCCCACCGGGAACCAACTGTATGCCATAACACTATCGACCTTAGTACAGGGTGAGAATAGCTTGAGCTACCTCATACCTTTGTGTGTATTTTACCTCAATAAACTTATTTCAATTTCAATCCACCTTAGCCCCAAACGGGACACCTCATGTGCGGTGAATGTGGTTGAGTGATGAGAGTAACTGTGGGTGTGGATCACAATTGACCATCTGAGCTAGGGCACAGTATTGAACGATCTCACACGAGGTGATGCTATCAGCCCCCAGTCATGACAACAAGAATGCTTAGACAAATGCTGGTTAATCAACTAGATATGAAATGTGTTCGTCGTTTTGTTTCGTGATACAACAGTCAAGGGAAGGAAACATTGCACTGGATTTTAATCAAGAGAAACTGCGCATGATTTAACAAATTCACTGTGGATCTTGTGACTGAAGAGGAGTGACGTTCTTCTTAGTATCGTGTAGCATATGTGTGTTGGTGTTGTTGCATGTGGATCAGGACCCGAATTCACAAAGGAGTTACGCAAGCACTTACGAACGTGTACATCTTTCCTCAATCTTTGATGGCTTTGGTTGCATTTATTAAATAATGCACAAGCATGAAACTTCGCAAGCAACTGTTATTTGTGTTAAAAACAGCCTCCTGGTGCTTCGGGGCTCATTAACTGAATAATAATTGTAAACAAAGCCATCAAAGACTGAGAAAGGATGTACAGGTTCGCAAGTGCTTGCATAACTGCTTTGTGAATTCGGGTCCTGATTGGCCTCCTGTGTTTTCCAATTACCGACTTGAGCAGAGGTTCAAGCAATATTGCAAGAGTTGTGCATGAAGCATTAAGCCCGCCGGGTCATTCCGGAGGAATTGACCGGAGACTTTTCGAATCCATTCACCAGCTCTGTGAGAAAGTCTTTCTACTCAGTGGCTGTTGAAACATTGACATAAACCTCTAAGATTCCACAGTTGTTATGTTCAACTATTAGGTTAATGTCAAAATTTTAACTAGACACTCACTCAGACCTATCTCTATAAATGACTGTGCCTAGTGACCTATTTTACTAAATATGAGCAGGACCTTTGCAATACTACCTGCCCAATATTGCACAGGATTGCAAGATCTAAGATGAGCGCAATCCAGGGGACATCTGTTACAGGAGTCTAGCCACAGAAGCATCTACCTCTACAAGACTTAGAATCATGGCCCGTTACTCTGGGCATCTGTGATCTTTCTAGATAGCCCCTGTAAGCTGTCTGCAATATGCAGGTGATACTGCAAGCAGAAGTGGTCAGAAAAAGATAATTTTACAATTGGGAGCATACTCTATCATGTATGTTGATAGAGGACATCCTTAAGTTCATCATGAGTTTCGTTTATTATTCGTAAATTCGTTAAACAAATATAACTTTAGTTGAAATTGCTAGTAAGCACAGCAGTGAAAGGGGAAAGCCTGATTTAACATGAATCTTTCGCCCTCTAGTTGTCTCTTTAATACAAACATCTAAGCGCAGATAACTGACAAGGATATTTTCTGCCATTTTTCAACAACTTAGGTATGCTAATGTCCCCCACAGCGCCCTTTAGGCAACCCTTGTCAACACAATAATGGTCTTTCCCCTCCTTAGAGTCCCTTCTCCGATTAAACCCATAGGCCCCAGCTATTTCAGAAAGAAACGCTCATAAATCCTATTGCAAACGCAAAAGTTTTACCTCTTCATTTCAGGATACTGTTTGACAGTAAATTAATTATTCCCAGGATATATTTTTCTTGTTTCTTGAAAATAGGTCAATTTTTCCTGTCCCTCTCTTCTTACTAATGGCTGTGTTTACCGCTAACAGTCTTAGAACTACGTAGAAGCCGGAAGATGAAATCCTATATACTTGTATTCTGACTCTTGTACAATACCACTCTTTTCTCTCTCTCTCTCTCTCACACAACTCAGAGAGATATAGAGGCTGTTATAATTTTTGGAATAACTGCTCTGCAGTTATTTCTAAAAGAGCATTCCCTTGCGTACCAGATTAATAGAAGGTTCCTGGTGGAGAGGTAAGAGGTTGGACGGAAGGACCATGACGGAAACAGTAGACTGTGGTAACCCTCCAGTATTAACCATCCAGTGTAAGCCATCCATTATTGACCATCCATATCAGTGAATTGACTAAAATTAGTACATTATGGTCTCTTAACCAAAGCATCCAAGTTAATAGCTGAGTACTTAACATAATTGGCCAATTGTTAGTGATACGCTCCATAAATATTGGTAATTATGAGTGGTTGTCCCGTTAACAGTAAAAACACTTATCGTTTACCTCTCGATCAGACCATTGAACTCATCACGTGGTGAAGGCTGAATTATGGTCTGAAACAATTACACCCAGCCAGCACGTGTGAAAATAGAGGAAGTGAAGACTTTCCGGTCTATCCAGGATGGACAGAAATGTTATTGAATGTATGATTTTCAGACACGTTGACTCTCTGAATTTTGTCTGGAACATTATAAAGTAACATTTATTAATCTAAAACAATTGCTATGTGTATCATCTTGAATAACGGTGTAGCCTCGAACTATATTTGACTTCACCTCCAAATCAGGAAGTCAATTACCATATGAAAATCAAGGTGAGACATCATGAGTTAGGGATCACTTTCAACTAATTCTCGCACCTCTTTAGCTTTCCAAGATTCGTGGATCTTTTAAATATCAACCATAAGAACCTAGAACGAGGCCACACCTTCACCACATCCCTTTCTTACTGACTACTCCTGAGAGCTTGAGAGACTTACACCTCCAGATTCTGCTCCCCCTCAGGTAGCTACAATCTTGGCGAGGCAGGAGAAGTTGTGTAAGTTTATGATTCAGTTGTCTGGGGTTGGTGGATACCTTTGAGATGTAGGTGGGGCCTCTTGTCATACTGACTTTTATCTTGAGGTAATCTTGAGATGATTTCGGGGCTTTAGTGTCCCCGCGGCCCGGTCCTCGACCAGGCCTCAAATGTGTTGCGATGGCCGGGAATCGAACCCGGATCAACTGCTTGGAAGGCTGCTATGCTCATCACTATACCACCATTGCCGAGTTCTAGGGAGAACTCTGATAAAGTGTTGCCACTGTATTTAGTTCCCTACCTGACACTTGGGTCAGAGAATTCATTAGTGTCACCACATGGAATAATACCGTATGTCTTGGGGTTTGTGAAAGGAAGCGAGCACTTACGACTTCGTTGTGAAATTATCATATAACTGGTGTCTGTTTACAGTCGATGAGTCGCAATAAGATTTGGGGCCGAAGATGTGATGAACAAACCACACACACTAGAAGGTGAAGGGACGACGACGTTTCGGTCCGTCCTTGGACCATTATCTACTCTCACAATGTCATTAATATGGTACAGGACGGATAGAAACGTCGTCGTTTCCCGATTTAGCAAGAGTTCATCTCTCTTGTCGACTTTTCCTCTATTTGAAGACCTTAATCACCTCCCTCATCATCCTTTGCCTCTTCCCAGAATTTAGGTTGAGCTCCGTTACGATATCAACACTTTTGGTGGAGCGAGGAGTGGTGATATCAACGCCATCTTAGGACCAGCACTCCGAGGCCAAGGTATTAAGATGAAGACAACGTCATCCGATGTCGGAGATGTGGCGTCCTGTTTCATACCTTAGTTACGAGGTGACGTCAATGATGATGACCTCTGGTGAGTGAAGTAACAATATCAGCGCCATCTAGATTGTGCATTCGATTACATTTTCAGTTCCCCGGTGAAAGAGTGTCATCCTATGTTCTCCTTGTATACTTTCTGTCTGGCTAATGACAATTATGTCCATAGAGGCGACGTGGAGAGTCTATTGCACTGTGGAAGGCAATTCACCTTGGGCAATCCAGTTCAACCACTTGGGCTGGACGGTAAAGTGACGGTCTCGCTTCATGCAGGTCGGCGTTCAATTCACGACCCACTAAACACACACCGAAACTACGACGTTGGTACAACGTTCAAACAAGATTTAACACCTCCTAACCAGTTATAACAACCAATATATCAAGTTGTAACGACGTTCTAATACGTCATAAACACGTTAAGCCAAGATTTAACAACTTTATTACAAGTTGTAACAAGCGGAAAATAGAGACAGTTACGGTTTGTGTTTCCAGGGGACCGTCCAAGTGGTTGGGAACCACTCCTTCCCTTCCCCGTCCCATCCCAAAATCCTTATCCTGACCCCTTCCCAGTGTTATATAGTCGTAACGACTTGGCACTTTCCCCCTGATAGTTCCCTTCCCCTTGGGCAATCCAGACCTCCTGACTTGTTTCCAACGAGGACAAGTGGCCACCGTCAGCAGTAAGCAGTGTTGTGGCTGTTGTACTTAGTGTTGTGTGGACCAACGTACCCGGGATTTGGTTAAGAGGAGTAACAAGACGACAGTAGTGGCCGTCTGCTGAGAAGTGATGCTAACGTGTTGCTAGGGTGTGTTGCTAGGGTGTGTTGCAATAATCCCTTCTGCCAGAGTGTTAGAGACCCCTGGAAGGAATTATTTGTGTCCCCTGTCAGCATGTTGCTGAAGCTGTCAGTGTGTTTCTGGAGAGCGGATGTGGGGTACTGGGACATCGTGACGATATGGTGTGTGGATTAGCCCATGTTGAGGAAGGTGAACTCACCGGCAATTACAATTGAGTGTGGACGATGTGTACTTGAAGATAATGGACTTGCCAGGCTTTGAAGAACACTACAGATATATGGAGTGTCCCGGGTGAAAGCGACACTGAGTACATAAGTGTAGTTATACTTCGATAGATAATATATTGGTGAAGGTGTAATTGTATTTTGTTTACATCCCTTTATTCCTTGCATTAATACATGCTGCCGCCAATTCTTGAGAACTTACCATTGACCTGAGGTGGGATCATAGAAGAAGAGGTTATAAGGCACATTACGAAGAAAGAACTCAGTTACTGGCTCAAGCGGACTGTAACACGCTCCTCTTGCAAAATCCCATACACCAAGGATTAGTCAGTAATCATACTTTATTTTTCGGCTGAACTCGACCTGCAGTCTGTAATACTGTGACCAAAGTTGGATATCATAGTCTTCATGAAGCATCACGATGGTCATGTATAATTGGAAGACAATATTTATGCATCTATTGTTGACATTTCTGATAATAAATTCAAGCATTCTATTCACTTTGTTACATGCGTTGATTCACTGCTAGTCATGACCCCACACATCTCTTTTTAAAGCTCGATATTTTCCAGATCTGCTTTGTTCATCAGGTATATTGTCCTTTCCCATTTATCAACAATGAGCAGCAATTAAAACTTTTATGCCGTCCCACAGTGTGATGAAGTCTTCCTCAAGTTTCATCTAGTTTCCTTTCAAGTTAAGTATTCTCCCAACATCGTGTTATCTGCAAACTTGATGAATATTGCTTTCACCACAACACTGAGGTCATTTACAAACACTGTAATCACAGAGGTCCCAAAACAGACCCCTGAGGCAAGCCAATAATGTAATTATCTACACATTCCATACCTCCTGTTTCAGTTTTTTTTTAAACCAAGATGTGATCCAAGCGAAAATATTTCCTCCAAAGCTGCTCACCTGAATTTACCTTATAAACCCTCTGAGAAGTACAGAATCAAAGGCCTTAGTTGGAAAACATTAATTATACCGCTGTCTTTATTCCTGATCCGGCTCCCACAGACTCCCATGGTGTGGTTCTCACCCCTGACCCATCTCCCCAAGTCTAGTAACAGCAAGTCTGACCTCATTTTAATGTCGTAGCTTCTTGCTCCTCGCTGCAATGTAATCCCCAAATCAAATCACCTGCTGATCGCTTCAACAACTTGGTGACAATTTATAACTCACTGATTGGCCGTTCCTTATTTGCCAACGCCAGGTCCTGGATATTGGCATCCTTGGTGGAATTGTTTACAAACTGAGGTTTAACACCAGGGTGATATGTGTTTATATTAACCTGTAAATATTTCATGATGTGCAATATTGATCAAGAGCATTTTATGATTTTAGGGCTTTGTAAAATGTTCAAATTTATTTTGTTAGGTTTGTGAGTTAAATCATGTTTTCCATACAGAGGTTAGAAAACCTTTCGAGGTTATGCTTTAGCTCCTGGTCTCGGTTTATTCACTTTTAATAAACTGTGATGCTCAAGGTTTTATTTCAGCACTAAATGTCATGCTTCAGCTCCAGGGTCTTACAAATTGGGCTGTTCATCATCGCATAGTTTAGGAAAATATATTAGAAATTGTGTTGCTGGATGCATTGCAAGAGCACTCTCCTAGATTCTCCATTGCAAGATATTGATCACCATCCAAATTTTTCTCAGCTTAACCTCACTGATTGTTGCACTGGTTATCAGCCTCAGGGACCTCTAAGAATGTCCATTACTTAATGTCACCATTTTAAGAGTTAGAAGCTGTAATATTCTTGAGGAGAATCACGTGTATTATTTCAGTTGTCATTTCATTTGTAATTTATCCAACCATTACATTCATCCCCTTTTCCATCGTGTGACNAATGAATAAATGAGGCAACAGATGGAACAGTCGATTGGGGGATGAGGTGATGAATCGATGAGGTGCTGAATGAGGATAGGTGATGGGAACCCCTCTAGAAGCAGTAGTGTTATAGAAACATATGGAAACAGTAGATTTGGTAGAAGCCCTGGTAGTGGACCCCATACCCATCCTGTGGGTGGTAGTGGACCCCATACCCATCCTGTGGGTGGTAGTGGACCCCATACCCATCCTGTGGGTGGTAATGGACCCCATACCCATCCTGTGGGTGGTAGTGGACCCCATACCCATCCTGTGGGTGGTAGTGGACCCCATACCCATCCTGTGGGTGGTAGTGGACCCCATACCCATCCTGTGGGTGGTAGTGGACACCATACCCATCCTGTGGGTGGTAGTGGACCCCATACCCATCCTGTGGGTGGTAGTGGACCCCATACCCATCCTGTGGGTGGTGGTGGACCCCATACCCATCCTGTGGGTGGTAGTGGACCCCATACCCATCCTGTGGGTGGTAGTGGACCCCATACCCATCCTGTGGGTGGTAGTGGACCCCATACCCATCCTGTGGGTGGTAGTGGACCCCATACCCATCCTGTGGGTGGTAATGGACCCCATACCCATCCTGTGGGTGGTAGTGGACCCCATACCCATCCTGTGGGTGGTAGGGGACCCCATACCCATCCTGTGGGTGGTAGTGGACCCCATACCCATCCTGTGGGTGGTAGTGGACCCCATACCCATCCTGTGGGTGGTAGTGGACCCCATACCCATCCTGTGGGTGGTAGAGGACCCCATACCCATCCTGTGGGTGGTAGTGGACCCCATACCCATCCTGTGGGTGGTAGTGGACCCCATACCCATCCTGTGGGTGGTAGTGGACCCCATACCCATCCTGTGGGTGGTATTGGACCCCATACCCATCCTGTGGGTGGTAGTGGACCCCATACCCATCCTGTGGGTGGTAGTGGACCCCATACCCATCCTGTGGGTGGTAGTGGACCCCATACCCATCCTGTGGGTGGTAGTGGACCCCATACCCATCCTGTGGGTGGTAGTGGACCCCATACCCATCCTGTGGGTGGTATGGACCCCATACCCATCCTGTGGGTGGTAGTGGACCCCATACCCATCCTGTGGGTGGTAGGGGACCCCATACCCATCCTGTGGGTGGTAGTGGACCCCTTACCCATCCTGTGGGTGGTAGTGGACCCCATACCCATCCTGTGGGTGGTAGTGGACCCCATACCCATACTGTGGGTGGTAGTGGACCCCATACCCATCCTGTGGGTGGTAGTGGACCCCATACCCATCCTGTGGTTGGTAGTGGACCCCATACCCATCCTGTGGGTGGTAGTGGACCCCATACCCATCCTGTAGGTGGTAGTGGACCCCATACCCATCCTGTGGGTGGTAGTGGACCCCATACCCATCCTGTGGGTGGTAGTGGACCCCATACCCATCCTGCGGGTGGTAGTGGACCCCATACCCATCCTGTAGGTGGTAGTGGACCCCATACTCATCCTGTGGGTGGTAGTGGACCCCATACCCATCCTGTGGGTGGTAGTGGACCCCATACCCATCCTGTGGGTGGTAGTGGACCCCATACCCATCTTGTGGGTCGCAGTGACCCCATACCCATCCTGTGGGTGGTAGTGGACCCCATACCCATCTGTGGGTGGTAGTGGACCCCATACCCAACCTGTGGGTGGTAGTAGACCCCATACCCTCTCGTGGGTGGTAGTGAACCCCATACCCATCCTGTGGGTGGTAGTGGACCCCATACCCATCTTGTGGGTGGTAGTGGACCCCATATCCATCCTGTGGGTGGCAGTGCACCCCATACCCATCCTGTGGGTGGTAGTGGACCCCATACCCATCCTGTGGGTGGTATGGACCCCATACCCATCCTGTGGGTGGTAGTGAACCCCATACCCATCCTGTGGGTGGTATGGACCCCATACCCATCCTGTGGGTGGCAGTCGACCCCATACCCATCCTTTGGGTGGTAGTGGACCCCATACCCATTCTGTGGGTGGTAGTGGACCCCATACCCAACCTGTGGGTGGTAGTAGACCCCATACCCCTCTCGTGGGTGGTAGTGAACCCCATACCCATCCTGTGGGTGGTAGTGGACCCCATACCCATCTGTGGGTGGTAGTGGACCCCATATCCATCCTGTGGGTGGCAGTGCACCCCATACCCATCCTGTGGGTGGTAGTGGACCCCATACCCATCCTGTGGGTGGTATGGACCCCATACCCATCCTGTGGGTGGTAGTGAACCCCATACCCATCCTGTGGGTGGTATGGACCCATACCCATCCTGTGGGTGGCAGTCGACCCCATACCCATCCTTTGGGTGGTAGTGGACCCCATACCCATTCTGTGGGTGGTAGTGGACCCCATACCCATCCTGTGGGTGGTAGTGAACCCCATACCCATCCTGTGGGTGGTATGGACCCCATACCCATCCTGTGGGTGGCAGTGGACCCCATACCCATCCTGTGGGTGGTAGTGGACCCCATACCCATCCTGTGGGTGGTAGTGGATACCATACCCATCCTGTGGGTGATAGTGGATCCCATACCCATCCTGTGGGTGGTAGTGGACCCCATACCCATCCTGTGGGTGGTAGTGGACCCCATACCCATCCTGTGGGTGGCAGTGGACCCCATACCCATCCTGTGGGTGGTAGTGGACCCCATACTCATCCTGTGGGTGGTAGTGGACCCCATACCCATCCTGTGGGTGGTAGTGGACCCCATACCCATCCTGTGGGTGGCAGTGGACCCCATACCCATCCTGTGGGTGGTAGTGGACCCCATACCCATCCTGTGGGTGGTAGTGGACCCCATACCCATCCTGTGGGTGGTAGTGGACCCCATACCCATCCTGTGGGTGGCAGTGGACCCCATACCCATCCTGTGGGTGGCAGTGGACCCCATACCCATCCTGTGGGTGGTATGCACCCTATACCCATCCTGTGGGTGGTAGTGGACCCCATACCCATCCTGTGGGCGGTAGTGGACCCCATACCCATCCTGTGGGTGGTAGTGGACCCCATACCCATCCTGTGGGTGGTATGGACCCCATACCCATCCTGTGGGTGGTAGTGGACCCCATACCCATCCTGTGGGTGGTAGTGGACACCATACCCATCCTGTGGGTGGTAGTGGACCCCATACCCATTCTGTGGGTGGTATTGGACCCCATACCCATCCTGTGGGTGGTAGTGGACCCCATACCCATCCTGTGGGTGGTAGTGGACCCCATACCCATCCTGTGGGTGGCATTGACCCCATACCCATCCTGTGGGTGGTAGTGGACCCCATACCCATCCTGTGGGTGGTAGTGGACCCCATACCCATCCTGTGGGTGGTAGTGGACCCCATACCCATCCTGTGGGTGGTAGTGGACCCCATACCCATCCTGTGGGTGGTAGTGGACCCCATACCCATCCTGTGGGTGGTAGTGGACCCCATACCCATCCTGTGGGTGGTAGGGGACCCCATACCCATCCTGTGGGTGGTAGTGGACCCCATACCCATCCTGTGGGTGGTAGTGGACCCCATACCCATCCTGTGGGTGGTAGAGGACCCCATACCCATACTGTGGGTGGTAGTGGACCCCATACCCATCCTGTGGGTGGTAGTGGACCCCTTACCCATCCTGTGGTTGGTAGTGGACCCCATACCCATCCTGTGGGTGGTAGTGGACCCCATACCCATCCTGTAGGTGGTAGTGGACCCCATACTCATCCTGTGGGTGGTAGTGGACCCCATACCCATCCTGTGGGTGGTAGTGGACCCCATACCCATCCTGCGGGTGGTAGTGGAC
Organism: Procambarus virginalis; assembly: GCA_020271785.1. NCBI lineage: Eukaryota > Metazoa > Arthropoda > Malacostraca > Decapoda > Cambaridae > Procambarus > Procambarus virginalis. The sequence goes on along the minus strand of WNGS01074774.1, from coordinate 33,069 downwards.
CTCATACCCATCCTGTAGGTGGTAGTGGACCCCATACTCATCCTGTGGGTGGTAGTGGACCCCATACCCATCCTGTGGGTGGTAGTGGACCCCATACCCATCCTGTGGGTGGTAGTGGACCCCATACCCATCTTGTGGGTCGCAGTGCACCCCATACCCATCCTCTGGGTGGTAGTGGACCCCATACCCATCTTGTGGGTGGTAGTGGACCCCATACCCAACCTGTGGGTGGTAGTAGACCCCATACCCCTCTCGTGGGTGGTAGTGAACCCCATACCCATCCTGTGGGTGGTAGTGGACCCCATACCCATCTTGTGGGTGGTAGTGGACCCCATATCCATCCTGTGGGTGGCAGTGCACCCCATACCCATCCTGTGGGTGGTAGTGGACCCCATACCCATCCTGTGGGTGGTATGGACCCATACCCATCCTGTGGGTGGTAGTGAACCCCATACCCATCCTGTGGGTGGTATGGACCCCATACCCATCCTGTGGGTGGCAGTCGACCCCATACCCATCCTTGGGTGGTAGTGGACCCCATACCCATTCTGTGGGTGGTAGTGGACCCCATACCCATCCTGTGGGTGGTAGTGAACCCCATACCCATCCTGTGGGTGGTATGGACCCCATACCCATCCTGTGGGTGGCAGTGGACCCCATACCCATCCTGTGGGTGGTAGTGGACCCCATACCCATCCTGTGGGTGGTAGTGGATACCATACCCATCCTGTGGGTGATAGTGGACCCATACCCATCCTGTGGGTGGTAGTGGACCCCATACCCATCCTGTGGGTGGTAGTGGACCCCATACCCATCCTGTGGGTGGCAGTGGACCCCATACCCATCCTGTGGGTGGTAGTGGACCCCATACTCATCCTGTGGGTGGCAGTGGACCCCATACCCATCCTGTGGGTGGTAGTGGACCCCATACCCATCCTGTGGGTGGCAGTGGACCCCATACCCATCCTGTGGGTGGTAGTGGACCCCATACCCATCCTGTGGGTGGTAGTGGACCCCATACCCATCCTGTGGGTGGTAGTGGACCCCATACCCATCCTGTGGGTGGCAGTGGACCCCATACCCATCCTGTGGGTGGCAGTGGACCCCATACCCATCCTGTGGGTGGCATTGCACTCCATACCCATCCTGTGGGTGGTAGTGGACCCCATACCCATCCTGTGGGCGGTAGTGGACCCCATACCCATCCTGTGGGTGGTAGTGGACCCCATACCCATCCTGTGGGTGGCATTGCACCCCATACCCATCCTGTGGGTGGTAGTGGACCCCATACCCATCCTGTGGGTGGTAGTGGACACCATACCCATCCTGTGGGTGGTAGTGGACCCCATACCCATTCTGTGGGTGGCATTGCACCCCATACCCATCCTGTGGGTGGTAGTGGACCCCATACCCATCCTGTGGGTGGTAGTGGACCCCATACCCATCCTGTGGGTGGCATTGCACCCCATACCCATCCTGTGGGTGGTAGTGGACCCCATACCCATCCTGTGGGTGGTAGTGGACACCATACCCATCCTGTGGGTGGTAGTGGACCCCATACCCATCCTGTGGGTGGTAGTGGACCCCATACCCATCCTGTGGGTGGTAGTGGACACCATACCCATCCTGTGGGTGGTAGTGGGCCCCATACCCATCCTGTGGGTGGTAGTGGACACCATACCCATCCTGTGGGTGGTAGTGGACCCCATACCCATCCTGTGGGTGGTAGTGGACACCATACCCATCCTGTGGGTGGTAGTGGACACCATACCCATCCTGTGGGTGGTAGTGGACACCATACCCATCCTGTGGGTGGTAGTGGACCCCATACCCATCCTGTGGGTGGTAGTGGACACCATACCCATCCTGTGGGTGGTAGTGGGCCCCATACCCATCCTGTGGGTGGTAGTGGACACCATACCCATCCTGTGGGTGGTAGTAGACCCCATACCCATCCTGTGGGTGGTAGTGGACACCATACCCATCCTTTGGACGGGAGATTGTCTCGGGGCGCTGATTCAATTCTCTTTCCTGCTCCAATAATTTTCTAAGATCCTATTGAGCACTCCTGATACTCAGACAGTCTTGGAGTTTACATTACCATGGGAGAAGTACACTACAAGGTGCAGGTTCTCTCCCTAAATCCCCTTACCACGTAACGCTTCCTTATTCTTCGTTTAAATCTGTGCATATACACACACACAATCGACTTGAGAATGGTCCAAGACGGACCGAAGCGTCGTCGTCCCTTCACTTTCTAGTATGTGGGTTTGTTCAACATCAAAATGTACACACTCGCGTCGCTCAAGACACTTTAACATACTGGTCTGACCGGACTTACTGAAGGGGGTGTTTACCGCTTCTTAATTACTGTCTGTCAAGGTGGTGGGCTGACGTGGTTCATGAATTTGTGTTGTTAGCGCTGTGAATTGGTGAGTCTTCAGGCGTGTTTGTGGTCGTGCTAATGGTGGAGATTAAGGGGTCCCTGTTCACATGTTCACCTTCCCTCTTACCCATTCAGTCCTCTTTGTTCAAAGTTCTTTGTTCAAAGCTTTCTTATTTACAGGTTTCAGGTTCAAGTTTCTTGTTGATACCTTTTGTTTCATCATCAACGGGCACTAAAATGATCAGGTGATTGATGTTATTCTGTGTGAGAACATAGTTGGATCGCAGCAAATTATGTTATTGATGTAACTAGTTCATCAATAACGGCAACAATAATACATTATTAGTGATTAATATATTAATCAACAGCAAAACTACATTAAATGTTTACATTTAAATGCCTTTAAATCTATATTTGCATACGAGAAATTACAATGGGTTGTGAAAATACATATATGTTAATGACCGAGTTGTACATGAACAAAATAGGGCTCTATTGCCGTGCAAATCTGAAAACATAGAATCATGTGGACAAACATAGTACCAATTTCCATAACTCAATGTGGATACCCTCGCTGGACAATGTCACAAGGTATCATTGTTCCAGCTTCATGGGTGAACCTGAGGATATAACAAGTACCATTGGAATAAAGCGTATAAACAGCTCCCCAAGTCATGGGGAGCTGTACCCATGAGTTGTCACATATACCATGCTACCTAGACGACTGTAAGATCATTTTACTCGTAAAGAATCCTGGTAAATGATGCTGGATAAAGTCTAAATTAAAATTTATACCCATGAGGTCTCCTCTATAGTCCCCTGCCAACTATAACAGCCACCAATAGTACAGAAAGGATCTTTTGCAGTATAATGAGATACAAAATTCATTGCTGTTGCTGGAGGGAGTAATTATCTGTTGTGGAACCGGCACTGGGTGCTAAGGATGGCCCAAGGTGTACAACTCATTATACAATTAGACCTTGGGTGACTGGTGTAAACTAGAATGACATGCAAGAGGTAACAATTAAGGCAAGCCGGGCCTCGTTGATCTGGTAACAATGGTCCTTCAAGTTTACCAACACCACATTTCTTGACAGTAACTCCATCACATACAGAAGGATACATCTGTTTTTTTAAGTTAGCTGAGTGAATATTGCTCATTCATCCTGATTAGAGGAAAGATTGATGTGTGATAATTTACATATGTAATCTTCCATATCATTTGGAGGCTAATTTGATGGAAGAAAGTGAAGGCAATGAATGTTGTCTTGTACGACAGAGTCCATCACTAGAACCCCTCCAGTGAACCAAGACTCTGCTACAAATTAGAGGTATTGTCAGGCAACATCACCATGATAACGTTACTGAGGACAAGAAGATAGAAGCACAAACCAGTGAATCTGTACGATGGTACAACATGGTTGCAGCTGGCAATCCCAATCATTATGGCCGAAGAGGAGGAGGACGAGGGAGAGAATCAGTAACACCGAGAATCCGTCTCGTCTCAGGTACAAATATCCATGGAGATTCGGGATGGAAACAACAGCTCAGCAGCGGAGTTGCAGAATCTGTGGTGAGAGTGACGGACACCGCCTTGACCACTATCTATGTGAATGGGACATTAGAAATATGTGTAGACACCTGAGGGACATTAGAAATATGTGTAGAATAATAAACCCCCACATTGTTTGAGTTAGGAAAACATTATTTGTCAAATATTGATACTGTTCTTAAAAGATTTCCCCATTTTGCACCCGCAAGATAACGTAAGCTTTTAAGGGTTGATAGATGTTAATCTTCTTGTTTGAGGAGCTGTTCACTTGAGACAGTTAAGCAAGTCCCAGCTGTGTCTGGGTACAAGTGACAGGATGAACAACCCAGCGGGTTTTCTTCCTATTGGGGAGTGTTGTACATGCTGCTATGGCGGTGTGTCCACTCACAGGATGAGTGACGCTGCCCAATACTGTCACTATGGTGGTGTGTCCACTCACAGGATGAGTGACGCTGCCCAATACTGTCACTATGGCGGTGTGTTCACTCACAGGATGAGTGGCGCTGCCCAATACTGTCACTATAGCGGTGTGTCCACTCACAGGATGAGTGGCGCTGCCCAATACTGTCACTATGGCAGTGTGTTCACTCACAGGATGAGTGGCGCTGCCCAATAATGTCACTATGGTGGTGTGTCCACTCACAGGATGAGTGGCGCTGCCCAATACTGTCACTATGGCGGTGTGTCCACTCACAGGATGAGTGGTGCTGCCCAATACTGTCACTATGGCGGTGTGTCCACTCACAAGATGAGTGACGCTGCCCAATACTGTCACTATGGCGGTGTGTCCACTCACAGGATGAGTGGCGCTGCCCAATACTGTCACTATGGCGGTGTGTCCACTCACAGGATGAGTGACGCTGCCCAATACTGTCACTATGGCGGTGTGTCCACTCACAGGATGAGTGGCGCTGCCCAATACTGTCACTATGGCGGTGTGTCCACTCACAGGATGAGTGGCGCTGCCCAATACTGTCACTATGGCGGTGTGTCCACTCACAGGATGAGTGGTGCTGCCCAATACTGTCACTATGGCGGTGTGTGTCCACTCACAGGATGAGTGGCGCTGACCAATACTGTCACTATGGTGGTGTGTCCACTCACAGGATGAGTGGCGCTGCCCAATACTGTCACTATGGCGGTGTGTCCACTCACAGGATGAGTGGCGCTGCCCAATACTGTCACTATGGCGGTGTGTCCACTCACAGGATGAGTGGTGCTGCCCAATACTGTCACTATGGCGGTGTGTCCACTCACAGGATGAGTGGCGCTGCCCAATACTGTCACTATGGCGGTGTGTTCACTCACAGGATGAGTGACGCTGCCCAATACTGTCACTATGGCGGTGTGTCCACTCACAAGATGAGTGGCGCTGCCCAATACTGTCACTATGGCGGTGTGTTCACTCACAGGATGAGTGGCGCTGCCCAATACTGTCACTATGGTGGTGTGTCCACTCACAGGATGAGTGACGCTGCCCAATACTGACACTATGGCGGTGTGTGTCCACTCACAGGATGAGTGACGCTGCCCAATACTGTCACTATGGCGGTGTGTCCACTCACAGGATGAGTGACGCTGCCCAATACTGTCACTATGGCGGTGTGTCCACTCACAGGATGAGTGGCGCTGCCCAATACTGTCACTATGGCGGTGTATCCACTCACAGGATGAGTGACGCTGCCCAATACTGTCACTATGACGGTGTGTCCACTCACAGGATGAGTGGCGCTGCCCAATACTGTCACTATGGCGGTGTGTTCACTCACAGGATGAGTGACGCTGCCCAATACTGTCACTATGGCGGTGTGTCCACTCACAGGATGAGTGACGCTGCCCAATACTGTCACTATGGCGGTGTGTCCACTCACAGGATGAGTGACGCTGCCCAATACTGTCACTATGGCGGTGTGTCCACTCACAGGATGAGTGACGCTGCCCAATAAACTCGCCCCTCGGGGCTAAAAAATGTCAGTGAGGATAGAGGCCAAGGACGGGTAGCCTTTTATGTGTAAGGGAACATCACAATGGAGACCTGATCGAGAGGTTTCCAAGACCAGTACATTCAACTTTACAGTCTTACAGAACCAGAACAGTGAGTTGAAGAAGCTTCCAGAACCAGTACTGTGAGCTAAAGAAGCTGCCAGAACCAGTACTGTGAGCTAAAGAAGCTTCCAGAACCAGTACTGTGAGCTAAAGAAGCTTCCAGAACCAGTACTGTGAGCTAAAGAAGCTTCCAGAACCAGTACTGTGAGCTAAAGAAGCTTCCAGAACCAGTACTGTGAGCTAAAGCTTCCAGAACCAGTACTGTGAACTAAAGAAGCTTCCAGAACCAGTACTGTGAGCTAAAGAAGCTTCCAATACCATTGATTAATTGATTGATGAAGATTAAGCCACTCAAAAGGTGGCACGGGCTTGAATAGCCCGTAAGTGGTGTCCCTTTTAAGCCATTACCAGTACCAATAGCTAATACTGGAGATCGGTGGAGGTGCGACTGCACCCTGCGGAGAGGTCTAATACCAGTACAGTGAGCACAGAAGCTTCCAGACTCAGAACAGCGAGTTGTTGAACCCTCATGAACAAACTACAGCGAACTGGCTGTAAGGAGCCTACCTCATCTCCCTTTACTCTCCCCTCAACACCTAACCTAACCTAACCTAACCTAACCTAACACTGCTACAGCTCAGTATGACCCCTCACTGAGCTGCCGCGAATATAGGTTGAAATATGAAATGAGGAGTAAGCAACAAGAATGGGGGTTATTAATTTAAAACTTATAATTAACAACTCATTAGACACTGCCACCACCTTCCCGATCAACCATCTTGAGGTTATCTTGAGATGATTTCGGGGCTTTAGTGTCCCCGCGGCCCGGTCCTCGACCAGGCCTCCACCCCCAGGAAACAGCCCGTGACAGCTGACTAACACCCAGGTACCTATTTTACTGCTAGGTAACAGGGGCATAAGGTGAAAGAAACTGCCCAATTTTTTTCTCGCCGGCGCCTGGGATCGAACCCGGGACCACAGGATCACAAGTCCAGTATGCTGTCCGCTCGGCCGACCGGCTCCCGACTGGCCTAGATGGCTAGGACAACTCAGCTCAGGTTAGGTTCTTTTGTTATACTATATTTCCATTGTTTTCAATGCTATTTATGCTATTCAATGCATACCTGAATGTGTCTATCACCGACCCCCCAGGAAGGCAAGGGATCAGTTATCATTAACTCCTGGGCAATATTAACTTCGGTAATAAAGCTTCGGAATTAGTTTGTTTAATTTACTTTGCTTATTTAGGTCCAAGGGCGACTTTAATAGCCATTAAATGGAGGAGAACATGGGGGATTTCCAAAGACCACACATATATATTCTGTATATAGAAACTGCTCCACATTAATAACAAAAGGGACAGAGATAACTAAACAACTAAAACCAATTTATAACTTTATTTTATTTAAACACATATATTGAAATCAATTGAACATATACCCTACTCTATTATCCCTAAGAGGCAAATGGATATCTACCGAGGACATGAATACTCAAGTGCACTCAAGTGTACCTTAAAACCGCACTTCGGCCAAGATGTCGATGGCTGCCCTCATCCTTTTGATGCCAGACCAAGTTCCCACCCCCAAGCACTCCCAGAACACACTACCGAAATTTTGTTTCACCGGCTTACTGGTGGGAGGATTACTCCTCCCACAGTCTAATACAGCCCCCCGGGGCTCCACCCATTAGTTTTGGCTACAGCCAACCATTTAAAACTAGGCCTGAGGTCTTCCTCTCCCTGGCCAATAAGAACTTGGCACTTATCTACCGCCAATCACCTTCCTCGATCTGGCTGAAAGATACATGAAATTCTCGAAGATTGAGTCAGCTCTCCCCATCTATTCGGAGGGGACAAGGCACCTCTGTAGTGGACCACCCGAGCCTGGGGCACACAGGAGCAATGTTTACAGAAACTGATAAATTATGTTCAATCCTGTCTCCTCTAAGATAAAAGATAGGGACATTTGACTCGCCTGGTATGAGGTGGGGGGGGGGAGACCGGTGAGAGGGGAAGAGAGGGAATTCGGTGGGGAACGGAGAGGGGAAAGTGGGGGAATGGAGAGGGGAAGCATAGGCACCGAGAGGACCAAAGTAGCAAGACCACCCTCAGGTCAACCTAATGGCCCTTGATAAATGGGCAAAGGGGAGGGGGGGAGGAAGGAGGGTATCAGCCATTACAAGGCAAAGCTTTAATTGTCTTTCAAAAACGGTAGCGCAAAAAAATTCAGAGGGTACAAAAGGTCTTCATCAGCCCTTAACGGATATAATTTCATTAACAATTTCATCCATCCTTCACACCTTATAATTATACTGTCAGCTAGTAAGAGATTATTCCACAACAATTGCTATGTATTTACAGTTAATCATTATACACTGATGGTATATCTTGTCACTGATATACAATCGTTGTAGCTGTGGAGATATTACAGGGTCATAGGAGAGTTGTTTGTTATTATTATCAGTCTTCAAGATACATATTACTTGTTTCTTAAGCTCATGTGTCGTTTATCTCCTGGAAGCGAAATATGGATACATATTTCCGCCTTCACATTCCTTACCTCTTCAAAAAGGATAGCAGCAAGAGGCAAGTGGAAACAACAGCAACTTTGTCTCTCTCATACGGGTTATTCATGCCCGTGCTACCTCTTAATCAATCAATCAATCAGACAACTACGGGCTCACTATAGCCCGTGCTAAATGGACATTTCGTTCTGAGTAGCTAAATCTAAAACAACAATCAGGCAAGTGACACCAGTTACAGCCTCCACTCCTGTGCCAGGTAAGTCCACTACGGGCTCACCATAGCCCGTGCTACTTGCCCCGCTCCTGTGCCAGGTAAGTCCACTACGGGCTCACCATAGCCCGTGCTACTTGCCCCGCTCCTGTGCCAGGTAAGTCCACTACGGGCTCACCATAGCCCGTGCTACTTGCCCCGCTCCTGTGCCAGGTATGTCCACTATGGGCTCACCATAGCCCGTGATATTTACCCCGCTCCTGTGCCAGGTAAGTCCACTACGGGCTCACCATAGCCCGTGCTACTTGGAACTTTTGTTCCGAGGAGCTAAATCTAAAACAATAACAACTCAAGTGGCAAGTTTGTTGTGAGCAGCCACGGTGGTCGGGCGGACCCGTCTCCTCTCCTGCTGACACACCACTCTACACCCCAGCTTCTCCTGACAACGCGAGCCGTTGAGGCGTTGCTAGAGAACAATGACTTACAAGACAAAAGTGAAAGTGCGACTCCACGGAGTCTACAAGCGCTCAGAGCGCGAAATTGCAGCCGCCATCGACAGGGCAACAACAGCAGGACCTGTTGACGTTGATGGCAACGAGGCCACGGTAATCGTGGCAACCAAAGCGGACTTACAGAAGATACCGGACCCGGAACACCTGGTCCCACCGGGAACCAACTGTATGCCATAACACTATCGACCTTAGTACAGGGTGAGAATAGCTTGAGCTACCTCATACCTTTGTGTGTATTTTACCTCAATAAACTTATTTCAATTTCAATCCACCTTAGCCCCAAACGGGACACCTCATGTGCGGTGAATGTGGTTGAGTGATGAGAGTAACTGTGGGTGTGGATCACAATTGACCATCTGAGCTAGGGCACAGTATTGAACGATCTCACACGAGGTGATGCTATCAGCCCCCAGTCATGACAACAAGAATGCTTAGACAAATGCTGGTTAATCAACTAGATATGAAATGTGTTCGTCGTTTTGTTTCGTGATACAACAGTCAAGGGAAGGAAACATTGCACTGGATTTTAATCAAGAGAAACTGCGCATGATTTAACAAATTCACTGTGGATCTTGTGACTGAAGAGGAGTGACGTTCTTCTTAGTATCGTGTAGCATATGTGTGTTGGTGTTGTTGCATGTGGATCAGGACCCGAATTCACAAAGGAGTTACGCAAGCACTTACGAACGTGTACATCTTTCCTCAATCTTTGATGGCTTTGGTTGCATTTATTAAATAATGCACAAGCATGAAACTTCGCAAGCAACTGTTATTATTGTTAAAAACAGCCTCCTGGTGCTTCGGGGCTCATTAACTGAATAATAATTGTAAACAAAGCCATCAAAGACTGAGAAAGGATGTACAGGTTCGCAAGTGCTTGCATAACTGCTTTGTGAATTCGGGTCCTGATTGGCCTCCTGTGTTTTCCAATTACCGACTTGAGCAGAGGTTCAAGCAATATTGCAAGAGTTGTGCATGAAGCATTAAGCCCGCCGGGTCATTCCGGAGGAATTGACCGGAGACTTTTCGAATCCATTCACCAGCTCTGTGAGAAAGTCTTTCTACTCAGTGGCTGTTGAAACATTGACATAAACCTCTAAGATTCCACAGTTGTTATGTTCAACTATTAGGTTAATGTCAAAATTTTAACTAGACACTCACTCAGACCTATCTCTATAAATGACTGTGCCTAGTGACCTATTTTACTAAATATGAGCAGGACCTTTGCAATACTACCTGCCCAATATTGCACAGGATTGCAAGATCTAAGATGAGCGCAATCCAGGGGACATCTGTTACAGGAGTCTAGCCACAGAAGCATCTACCTCTACAAGACTTAGAATCATGGCCCGTTACTCTGGGCATCTGTGATCTTTCTAGATAGCCCCTGTAAGCTGTCTGCAATATGCAGGTGATACTGCAAGCAGAAGTGGTCAGAAAAAGATAATTTTACAATTGGGAGCATACTCTATCATGTATGTTGATAGAGGACATCCTTAAGTTCATCATGAGTTTCGTTTATTATTCGTAAATTCGTTAAACAAATATAACTTTAGTTGAAGTTGCTAGTAAGCACAGCAGTGAAAGGGGAAAGCCTGATTTAACATGAATCTTTCGCCCTCTAGTTGTCTCTTTAATACAAACATCTAAGCGCAGATAACTGACAAGGATATTTTCTGCCATTTTTCAACAACTTAGGTATGCTAATGTCCCCCCACAGCGCCCTTTAGGCAACCCTTGTCAACACAATAATGGTCTTTCCCATTCTTAGAGTCCCTTCTCCGATTAAACCCATAGGCCCCAGCTATTTCAGAAAGAAACGCTCATAAATCCTATTGCAAACGCAAAAGTTTTACCTCTTCATTTCAGGATACTGTTTGACAGTAAATTAATTATTCCCAGGATATATTTTTCTTGTTTCTTGAAAATAGGTCAATTTTTCCTGTCCCTCTCTTCTTACTAATGGCTGTGTTTACCGCTAACAGTCTTAGAACTACGTAGAAGCCAGAAGATGAAATCCTATATACTTGTATTCTGACTCTTGTACAATACCACTCTTTTCTCTCTCTCTCTCTCTCACACACACAACTCAGAGAGATATAGAGGCTGTTATAATTTTTGGAATAACTGCTCTGCAGTTATTTCTAAAAGAGCATTCCCTTGCGTACCAATAGAAGAAGGTTCCTGGTGGAGAGGTAAGAGGTTGGACGGAAGGACCATGACGGAGACAGTAGAGACTGTGGTAACCCTCCAGTATTAACCATCCAGTGTAAGCCATCCATTATTGACCATCCATGTCAGTGAATTGACTAAAATTAGTACATTATGGTCTCTTAACCAAAGCATCCAAGTTAATAGCTGAGTACTTAACATAATTGGTCAATTGTTAGTGATACGCTCCATAAATATTGGTAATTATGAGTGGTTGTCCCGTTAACAGTAAAAACACTTATCGTTTACTTCTCGATCAGACCATTGAACTCATCACGTGGTGAAGGCTGAATTATGGTCTGAAACAATTACACCCAGCCAGCACGTGTGAAAATAGAGGAAGTGAAGACTTTCCGGTCTATCCAGGATGGACAGAAATGTTATTGAATGTATGATTTTCAGACACGTTAATTTGACTTTCTCTCTGAATTTTGTCTGGAACATTTTAAAGTAACATTTATTAATCTAAAACAATTGCTATGTGTATCATCTTGAATAACGGTGTAGCCTCGAACTATATTTGACTTCACCTCCAAATCAGGAAGTCAATTACCATATGAAAATCAAGGTGAGACATCATGAGTTAGGGATCACTTTCAACTAATTCTCGCACCTCTTTAGCTTTCTAAGATTCGTGGATCTTTTAAATATCAACCATAAGAACCTAGAACGAGGCCACACCTTCACCACATCCCTTTCTTACTGACTACTCCTGAGAGCTTGAGAGACTTACACCTCCAGATTCTGCTCCCCCTCAGGTAGCTACAATCTTGGCGAGGCAGGAGAAGTTGTGTAAGTTTATGATTCAGTTGTCTGGGGTTGGTGGATACCTTTGAGATGTAGGTGGGGCCTCTTGTCATACTGACTTTTATCTTGAGGTAATCTTGAGATGATTTCGGGGCTTTAGTGTCCCCGCGGCCCGGTCCTCGACCAGGCCTCAAATGTGTTGCGATGGCCGGGAATCGAACCCGGATCAACTGCTTGGAAGGCAGCTATGCTCATCACTATACCACCATTGCCGAGTTCTAGGGAGAACTCTGATAAAGTGTTGCCACTGTATTTAGTTCCCTACCTGACACTTGGGTCAGAGAATTCATTAGTGTCACCACATGGAATAATACCGTATGTCTTGGGGTTTGTGAAAGGAAGCGAGCACTTACGACTTCGTTGTGAAATTATCATATAACTGGTGTCTGTTTACAGTCGATGAGTCGCAATAAGATTTGGGGCCGAAGATATGATGAACAAACCACACACACTAGAAGGTGAAGGGACGACGACGTTTCGGTCCGTCCTGGACCATTATCTACTCTCACAATGTCATTAATATGGTACAGGACGGATAGAAACGTCGTCGTTTCCCGATTTAGCAAGAGTTCATCTCTCTTGTCGACTTTTCCTCTATTTGAAGACCTTAATCACCTCCCTCATCATCCTTTGCCTCTTCCCAGAATTTAGGTTGAGCTCCGTTACGATATCAACACTTTTGGTGGAGCGAGGAGTGGTGATATCAACGCCATCTTAGGACCAGCACTCCGAGGCCAAGGTATTAAGATGAAGACATCGTCATCCGATGTCGGAGATGTGGCGTCCTGTTTCATACCTTAGTTACGAGGTGACGTCAATGATGATGACCTCTGGTGAGTGAAGTAACAATATCAGCGCCATCTAGATTGTGCATTCGATTACATTTTCAGTTACCCGGTGAAAGAGTGTCATCCTATGTTCTCCTTGTATACTTTCTGTCTGGCTAATGACAATTATGTCCATAGAGGCGACGTGGAGAGTCTATTGCACTGTGGAAGGCAATTCACCTTGGGCAATCCAGTTCAACCACTTGGGCTGGACGGTAAAGTGACGGTCTCGCTTCATGCAGGTCGGCGTTCAATTCACGACCGTCCAAGTGGTTGGGAACCACTCCTTCCCTCCCTCGTCCCATCCCAAAATCCTTATCCTGACCCCTTCCCAGTGTTATATAGTCGTAATGACTTGGCACTTTCCCCCTGATAGTTCCCTTCCCCTTGGGCAATCCAGACCTCCTGACTTGTTTCCAACGAGGACAAGTGGCCACCGTCAGCAGTAAGCAGTGTTGTGGCTGTTGTACTTAGTGTTGTGTGGACCAACGTACCCGGGATTTGGTTAAGAGGAGTAACAAGACGACAGTAGTGGCCGTCTGCTGAGAAGTGATGCTAACGTGTTGCTAGGGTGTGTTGCTAGGGTGTGTTGCAAAAATCCCTTCTGCCAGAGTGTTAGAGACCCCTGGAAAGGATTATTTGTGACCCCTGTCAGTTTGTTGCTGAAGCTCTCTGTCAGTGTGTTTCTGGAGAGCGGATGTGGGGTACTGGGACATCGTGACGATATGGTGTGTGGATTAGCCCATGTTGAGGAAGGTGAACTCACCGGCAATTACAATTGAATGTGGACGATGTGTACTTGAAGATAATGGACTTGCCAGGCTTTGAAGAACACTACAGATATATGGAGTGTCCCGGGTGAAAGCGACACTGAGTACATAAGTGTAGTTATACTTCGATAGATAATATATTGGTGAAGGTGTAATTGTATTTTGTTTACATCCCTTTATTCCTTGCATTAATACATGCTGCCGCCAATTCTTGAGAACTTACCATTGACCTGAGGTGGGATCATAGAAGAAGAGGTTATAAGGCACATTACGAAAAAAGAACTCAGTTACTGGCTCAAGCGGACTGTAACACGCTCCTCTTGCAAAATCCCATACACCAAGGACTAGTCAGTAATCATACTTTATTTTCGGCTGAACTCGACCTGCAGTCTGTAATACTGTGACCAAAGTTGGATATCATAGTCTTCATGAAGCATCACGATGGTCATGTATAATTGGAAGACCTATTTATGCATAATTGTTGACATTTCGATAATAAATTCAAGCATTCTGTTCACTTTGTTACATGGTGATTCATGCTAGTCATGACCCCACACAATCTATTTTTAAAGCTCGATATTTTCGAGATCTGCTTTGTTCATCAGGTATATTGTCCTTTCCCATTTATCAACAATGAGCAGCAATTAAAACTTTTATGCCGTCCCACAGTGTGATGAAGTCTTCCTCAAGTTTCATCTAGTTTCCTTTCAAGTTAAGTATTCTCCCAACATCGTGTATCTGCAAACTTGATGAATATTGCTTCTCACCAAAACACGAGGTGTCATTACAAACACTGTAATCACAAAGGTCCAAAACAGACCCTGAGGCAAGCCAATAATGTAATTATCTACACATTCCATACCTCCGGTTACAGTTTTTTTTTAACCAAGATGTGATCAAGCGAAAATATTTCGCCAAAGCTGCTCACCTCAATTACCTTATAAACCCTCTGAGAAGTACAGAATCAAAGGCCTAGTTGGAAAACATTAATTAACCTCTGTCTTATTCCTGATCGGCTCCACAGACTCCCATGGTGTGGTTCCTCACCCTGACCCATTCCCAAGTCTAGTAACAGCAAGTCTGACCTCATTTAATGTCGTAGCTTCTTGCCCTCGCTGCAATGTAATCCCCAATCACAATCACCTGCTGATCGCTTCAACAACTTGGTGACAATTTATAACCCACTGATTGGCGATTCTTATTGCCAACGCCATGTCCTGGATATTGGCATCCTTGGTGGAATTGTTTACAACTGAGGAACACCAGGGTGATATTGGTTATATTAACCTGTAAATATTTCATGATGTGCAATATTGATCAAGAGCATTTTATGATTTTAGGGCTTTGTAAAATTTTCAAATTTATTTGTTAGGTTTGTGAGTTAAATCATGTTTTCCATACAGAGGTTAAAAACCTTTCGAGGTTATGCTTTAGCTCCTGGTCTCGGTTATTCACTTTTAATAAACTGTGATGCTCAAGGTTTTATTTCAGCACTAAATGTCATGCTTCAGCTCCAGGNGGGTCCTGCAATCCACATCTGTCACAACTCTTCCCATTAATTTTGAGTCATCCGCGAACATCGACATGTAGTATTCTACTCCTGTAAACATGTCATTAACATATATTAGCATAGAACTGGTTCCGGCAACGTGTACTCACCTAATTGTGCTTGCGGGGGTGAGCTCTGACTCTTAGTCCCGCCTCTCAACTGTCAATCAACTGATGTACAGATTCCT
Organism: Procambarus virginalis; assembly: GCA_020271785.1. Lineage (NCBI taxonomy): Eukaryota > Metazoa > Arthropoda > Malacostraca > Decapoda > Cambaridae > Procambarus > Procambarus virginalis. Next base: position 17,485 of record WNGS01074774.1, on the reverse strand, counting down.
GAGCCTTCTGGGCTCTATCATATCTACATATGAAACTGTGTATGGAGTCAGCCTCCACCACATCACTGCCTAATGCATTCCATCTATTAACTACTCCGACACTGAAAAAGTTTTTCTAACGTCCCTGTGGCTAATTTGGGTACTCAGTTTCCACCTGTGTCCCCTTGTTCGCGTACCATCCGTGTTAAACAGTTTATCTTCATCTACCCTGTCAATTCATCTGAGAATTTTGTAGTTAGTGATCATGTCTCCCCCTTACTCTTCTGTCTTCTATTGTCGTGAGGTGCATTTCTCGCAGCCTTTCTTCTCATGCCTCTCATGCCTCTCTTTCTTCAACTCATGCCTCTTAGTTCTGGGACTAGCCTAGTGGCATATCTCTGAACTTTTTCAAGCTTCGCCTTGTGATTGACAAGGTACGGTGTGTGTGTGTGTGTGTGTGTGTGTGTGTGTGTGTGTGTGTGTGTGTGTGTGTGTGTGTGTGTGTGTGTGTGTGTGTGTGTGTGTGTGTTAGTGAGATATATATGTAGTTGACATAGCGCAGGCAAATAGGTCAGTACATTACACAATCGGTTAGTAAGGCGGGGTCCAATAGCTAACAGTTCGATCCTATATTATATAGTTTTAAATAGTTTAAAATGTAGATATAATAGAGCCCTAAGCCTCAGTAACCAGTACACCAGTTGGTTGACGGTTGAGAGGCGGGACCAAAGAACCGAAGCTCAACCCCCCCCCCCAATAAGGTGAATACAATGTGACAAAAGCCGTGAGACCAGACAAAATATCTCCCGGGATACTGAAAGAGGGAGCTGAAGCATTGTGCTGCCCACTTGCCGTAATATTTAATCCCTCTCTGGAAACAGTTGAACTTTCTACCTGCCGGAACGTGACTAATGTGGCGCCAGTCTACAAGAAAGATGTAAAACAGAAACCGCTAAACGTGTCACTAACAAGTGTCCCCTGCAAGTGGCTAGAGAGACTGATCTGAAGCAGGGGCCAGATTCACGAAAACACTTAAGAACCTGTACATCTTTTCTCAATCTTTGGCGGCTTTGTTTCCAATTATTAAACAGTTAATGAGCCCCGAAGCACCAGGAGGCTGTTTATAACAATAACAACAGTTGATTGGGAAGTTTTCATGCTTGTAAACTGTTTAATAAATGTTACCAAAGCCGTCAGAGATTGAGGAAAGATGTACACGTTCGTAAGTGCTTGCGTAAGTGCTTTCGTGAATCTGGCCCCAGGCCAGTAGAACATTTAGAACACAAAAATTTTGTCTCTAGGCACCAGCATGGCTTTAGTAAAGATAAATCGTGCTTGACAAACATGCTGGAGCTTTACAACAAGATAACAAATCAAACAAGAGAGGGATGGGTAGACTGCATATTCCTTGACTGTGAGAAGGCATCTGGTACAGTCCTGCATGAAAGACTCCTATTCACACTAGAGAAGCAGGCTAGAGTATCTGCAAGAGTCCTAAGGTGAGTCAGAGAGTACCTCACAGGAAGGAAACAAAGGACTACAGTAAGAGCAGAGACATCAGGGTGGAGAGAGAGGTTACAAGTGGAGTACCACAAGGGCTGGTTCTTGGGCCCATTCTGTTTCTAATATTTATCAATGACCTGACGGAGGAAATTGGCTCCTTTATATCAATATTTACAGATGATGCATCACAAATGAGAAAGAGTCAGATTAGGGATAGATTGTGATGCATTACAAGAAGATTTATACATACTCCCGAAGTGACCTAAGAAATGACTACTAGAATTTAACCCAGCCAAGTGCAATGTTGTGAGGATTGGAACAGGAGTGGGAAGACCAGTACAGCAGTATAGAGTGAAGGGAAGACAGCGTCTTCAACCACAAAAGAAGACCTGAGTGTGGACATGACCCCAAATCTGATGCCAGAAACCCACATTAACAGAATAACATCAGCTGCATAAGGCATCCTGGTCAACATCCGGATGTCCTTCAGAAACATGGATAAAAGGTCTTTCTGGGCCCTATATACAGCGAAGGTGAGACCCACTCTTGAGTATGCAGTGCAAGCATGGAACCTATAATTGAAAAAGGACTAAGAGAAACTAGAAAACGTCCAGAGACTTGCAACGAGACTCGTTCCTGAGCTGAAAGGATTGAGCTATAAGGATTTTATAAGCTATAAAGGAGGGTCAGGGAGGGTGAGAGGGGGTGAGGGAGGGTGAGGGAGGGTGTAACAGTGCAAATAGTTTTGCACTGTTTCATGTATAATTGTGAGTTGTAATTGTGTGTGTGTGTGTGTGGGTGTATGCGTGTTGGTGAGGAGGCGTGCGGTACGAGGGAGGTGTGGACTGGCTGGTGTCCGCTGACATGGCAGTACGTAACAAGGAGGGCCTTGTCTACTACAGGACCCGCTAGGTCCTATAAGGGTTAGTTTTGCTTCTCAGTCCTTATTTGGGCATGGGGAAGAGAGTACACGGCTTCCCCTCACGTTGGGGGTGGCTGGTAGAGTCAGTGAAGGACCAGCTTTGAGAGAGGGAAGGTGACCAGTGTCGGGGTTTTCACGGTTCTAGTTAGTGAAGGGTTAAAGCAACGGTAGACTGGATCTCCTCTCGAGGTGGTTGCTCTGACAATAACCCTTACTCACCGTCGTTCTACAGCTCTTCCCTCGATCCTCTAGGCTCCACTGCACGCCCCGGAGAGTACCCCCAGTCGATTTCACAACCGGCCTTAAGTTGTGAAATGAGTGGAGACACAGATCGTTCCCTCAATCTGTGGCCCGCCCCGACACAGAACTCTCACACAGCCTTCAAGGTCGCCAACTGGTGTTTTTAGGTGTCCAGTAACACTGCAGTGGTGAGGTGTAATTGTGGTAATTGTGGTAAGAGCAATTTCAAATAGTATGGTCTCAGGCAAGTCACTCTGTCTTACTTCCTTACACGGTCACAAGATAAATGGAGGGGATGATATCAAACACCAAAGAGTTTTGGTATTTTACTTAAAAGACAACGAGAAACATATATGCATCAAAAAAACATATCAGGATCAATGTATGACAGCTGCTCACTCCGCCGCAAATAATGACAAATAATCCAGAACGCACCAAATGGTAACACACGGCAACCCCTCGCGTCACCTGTCAAAGTCAGCTGACTCCGGGCCCTAGCACCCGTGAGAAAAGACTAGTACTTGTTTTCTAATTCTGTCGCGATCCCCGTTTATTTAACTTTTCGCAAAACACTGTATTTAACATTCACATGGCATACTTATGATTTCACTGGCCTCACGATTAATATCTTATTCACACTGCACTCACAGTGACTTTTCACCGTATCAAAAGATTACTCTATTCTTAATAATATTTACTGTGAATGCACTCGCTTGATCACTGAACTTATCTTTACATCTATACTTTCTCTCAAAGATATATCACTGGCAATCACTTCACGTATATGATATTATTCAGTACACAGGCATGTACATAGATAAATCAGTAATCAAATTACAGGCATATATATATATAAATCATGAAGATCAATACTAAGGCATTTATACCAATAAATCATGGAGATCAACACACAGGCATTTATATCAATAAATCATGGAGATCAACACACAGGCATGTATATCAATAAATCATGGAGATCAGTACACAGGCATTTATATAAATTCTGGGCTCATAGCCTAACACCAATATCTGGTTTACTACCAATATATATAATAATAATAATCACAAGAAATGAATTAGTCACAGTAAATTCCCTAATGAATCTTGGTGCTTGCACACACCCACACATAGATATATATGTAAACTAATACTGTGAGCGCTCTGGGTAGCCTCACCACACACTGTGCTCTCTGTGACTTAGACTCAGGTGAGACTTGCTCACGACATATAAAATATTCTGACAAGTATCTATAGCTAACTAAAGGGGAAATGGGAGGGTAACTGTAAACACCTACTTTACCTATCCTAGGATGACAGTTGGGTTGTAGCTCCTGGTCCAGGCTCTCGCCTCGTACACCCTCCAGAAACACAAGCCAACGCCTTAGGATTTTCGCGTCTCGCCGCTTTCTGTACACTGCAGGTCCGTGCTTCCCCTACAGTACGTCGCCGGTTGAAGTCGGTCTCCTGGCCGTCAACTTTCCTCCCAACTACGGCAGCCAGCCTACGTCTCGGCGGTCGTCGCACGTTTCCCAAATAGACCCTTGTCACTGTACTCCCAGAGGAACTGCCTCTCACCACTACGAAGTCGCTGTGAAGTTATCAGCCGTCCCAGACGATACTGCTTCAGCTCCACACGCACAGCACCCGACTTCAGAGCACTTGAAGCTCACTTCACTGTCAATTCCCTCGTCGTCTAGATATGTCACTAGGTATTTGGGAAGACTTCTCGACGTGCTTGCATCCAACTGTTGACTCGTAGGGTTCCACGAAGGTGGGGTTACTGTCAAACTTGACAGGATCGTCGATCACACGTTCAACCAAGTTGACAAGGTGGTCAACTTGACTCACTCACGGTGGATTGGCCCGGCCACTAAGCTGTCTCTTATACTGGTGGACTGCCAAGGACGTCACACGCGACGATGCCTGGCCCACTTCTTGCAACGCACCTGTTCCGGAGCACTTGTTGCTCAATATTCTGTCAATTCCTTATCTGAGCAACATCTGGGTTGCAGGAAGACCTCACAGAGTACGCGCTAACAACTGGAGACGCTTACATCCACCGGAGCTCGGTAATCCGTCACTCAAACAGGATGACCGGTCGCACGTCCTGCCTCTCGGACGCGTCGTGAGAGACCCCTTGCCTATGTGACGTCACATTTTCCAAAGTCGGTTTTCATTGGCTCCCAGTGCCACGTCGCTGACGGTGACCAATCTGGCGACACTGACGTCACACAGTTTTGGCGGGAGAACAGACTCGCCAGCGCCATTTTGGCTCCCTAAAGGGCCTATCCCACAGGCCAAAACATTCTTCTTTCACGAATTTCTCGGCTCATCGAGAATACTACTCTCTCCCCACATATGTTCAATTGATGCCTGCAACGTAGAGAACGCTCGGGAATGGTGGACATGACTCTTACAGCAGGCGTGGGAGAATTAGAAGGGGGGAACACCGTCACACCAGCCAGTCTCTCCTGCAATCTTCACCCTAGGCGGGTGCCAGTCACCCCTAGGGTGTATCCGTCTGAGTTAAGAACGTGAGAGTTCAGTTATGCATTGTCTGGATTGTGTGTCGTAGTTTGACGAGCTAGTGGAGTCTGAACCACTTAGCCATGTATGGTGTAGCGTGTGTGGAGTGGGTGATCCCCCCCCCCCTTTCAAATTGGTAAATATTGTGTTAAATAATAGAATGTCCAAGTGTTAAGTATCAATTGCGGGGAATTGAAATGTTTGGAAGATAATTTGATTCCATAAATATCTGTGTGTAGAATAACAAGCTTGACTTTGGTTTAGTCCTCTTTTTTGAATCAATGTTCCCTGAAGTAAGAGTTAACGCTAGAGAGATAACTAGATGTAGAAGTAAGAGATAACTACATTAAGCAGTGTCCCTGTCGCATTGTTTAAGTAAAGGGAATTTAGATTCAATGACAGGTGGTGGCAGCAATATTAGAACATCATGGAATATCAGTATCGTACAACAGTATAGAGATCATAGATAGAATAAGTTCTGTCTACTCTCCCTACTCTTTTTCTTAATTCCTCCTACATCACTACTACTCCTCCTCCTTCATTCTCTCCCTCCTGCCTCCTCTCTTCCGTCCCCTCTCCCCGTTTTCTATTCCCGCCCGCCTCCTCTCTACCTCAGTCCCTGCTTCAACTCCTCCATGTTCTATCCACCCATCCTCCACCCTTCATCCCCTCTCTTCTCCTCCCTCCGTCTCTCTTCTTCTCTTTCCTTTACTTTATTTTTTCTTATCCCCCCCCTGTTACAAGGGTGAGAGGGGGTGAGGAAGCAGTATGAGGGGGGGGGGGGTAGCAGTGAGGGGGGATGGGAGTCAGCGTAAACAGATGGGGTAAGTAAATGAGAGTAAGAGGATGAGTCAGGGTGAGAGGATGAGTCAGGGTGAGAGGATGAGTCAGGGTGAGAGGATGAGTCAGGGTGAGAGGATGAGTCAGGGGTGAGAGGATGAGCCAGGGTGAGAGGATGAGTTAGGGTGAGAGGATGAGTCAGGGTGAGAGGATGAGTCAGGGTGAGAGGATGAGTCAGGATGAGAGGATGAGTCAGGGTGAGAGGACGAGTCAGGGTGAGAGGATGAGTCAGGGTGAGAGGATGAGTCAGGGTGAGAGGATGAGTCAGGGTGAGAGGATGAGTCAGGGTGAGAGGATGAGTCAGGGGTGAGAGGATGAGCCAGGGTGAGAGGATGAGTTAGGGTGAGAGGATGAGTCAGGGTGAGAGGATGAGTCAGGGTGAGAGGATGAGTCAGGATGAGAGGATGAGTCAGGGTGAGAGGACGAGTCAGGGTGAGAGGATGAGTCAGGGTGAGAGGATGAGTCAGGGTGAGAGGATGAGTCAGGGTGAGAGGATGAGTCAGGGTGAGAGGATGAGTCAGGGTGAGAAGATGAGTCAGGGTGAGAGGATGAGTCAGGGTGAGAGGATGAGTCAGGGTGAGAGGATGAGTCAGGGTGAGAGGATGAGTCAGGGTGAGAGGATGAGTCAGGGTGAGAGGATGAGTCAGGGTGAGAGGATGAGTCAGGGTGAGAGGATGAGTCAGGGTGAGAGGATGAGTCAGGGTGAGAGGATGAGTCAGGGTGAGAGGATGAGTCAGGGTGAGAGGATGAGTCAGGGTGAGAGGATGAGTCAGGATGAGAGGATGAGTCAGGGTGAGAGGATGAGACAGGGTGAGAGGACGAGTCAGGGTGAAAGAATGAGCCAGGGTGAGAGGATGAGTCAGGGTGAGAGGATGAGTCAGGGTGAGAGGATGAGTCAGGGGTGAAAGGATGAGTCAGGGTGAAAGAATGAGTCAGGGGTGAAAGGATGAGTCAGGGTGAGTGGATGAGTCAGGGTGAAAGAATGAGTCAGGGGTGAAAGGATGAGTCAGGGTGAAAGGATGAGTCAGGGTGAGTGGATGAGTCAGGGTGAAAGAATGAGTCAGGGTGAGAGGATGAGTCAGGGTGAAAGGATGAGACAGGGGCAATGTAAAGGATCTGGGTGTACTCATGTCGGAAGACCTTACCTTTAAAGAACACAATAAAGTAGCCGTCACAACTGCAAGAAAAATGACAGGTTGGATAACAAGAACTTTTCACACTAGAGATGCTATACCGATGATGACACTTTTCAAGACGCTTGTGCTCTCTAGAGTGGAGTACTGCTGCACAATGACAGCCCCTTTCAAAGCTGGAGAAATTGCTGACCTGGAGAGCGTGCAGAGGTCCTTTACTGCTAGAATCCACTCACTAAACATCTAAACTATTGGGACCGACTAAAGAGCCTAAATCTGTATTCTCTTGAGCGCAGGCGGGAGAGATACATAATAATTTACACATGGAAAATATTAGAGGGGCTGGTCCCAAACCTGCACACAGAAATAACATCACATGAGACCAGAAGACATGGCAGGATGTGCAGAATACCCCCGTTGAAAAGCAGAGGTGCAACAGGTACTCTGAGAGAGAACTCTATCAACACCAGAGGCCCGAGACTGTTCAACACGCTTCCACTACACATAAGGGACATAACTGGCCGACCCCTCACAGTGTTCAAGAGAGAACTATCAACATCAGAGGCCCGAGACTGTTCAACACGCTTCCACTACACATAAGGGACATAACTAGCCGACCCCTCACAGTGTTCAAGAGAGAACTATCAACATCAGAGGCCCGAGACTGTTCAACACGCTTCCACTACACATAAGGGACATAACTGGCCGACCCCTCACAGTGTTCAAGAGAGAACTATCAACATCAGAGGCCCGAGACTGTTCAACACGCTTCCACTACACATAAGGGACATAACTGGCCGACCCCTCACAGTGTTCAAGAGAGAACTATCAACATCAGAGGCCCGAGACTGTTCAACACGCTTCCACTACACATAAGGGACATAACTGGCCGACCCCTCACAGTGTTCAAGAGAGAACTATCAACATCAGAGGCCCGAGACTGTTCAACACGCTTCCACTACACATAAGGGACATAACTGGCCGACCCCTCACAGTGTTCAAGAGAGAACTATCAACATCAGAGGCCCGAGACTGTTCAACACGCTTCCACTACACATAAGGGACATAACTGACCGACCCCTCACAGTGTTTAAGAGAGAACTATCAACATCAGAAGCCCGAGACTGTTCAACACGCTTCCACTACACATAAGGGACATAACTGGCCGACCCCTCACAGTGTTCAAGAGAGAACTATCAACATCAGAGGCCCGAGACTGTTCAACACGCTTCCACTACACATAAGGGACATAACTGGCCGACCCCTCACAGTGTTCAAGAGAGAACTATCAACATCAGAGGCCCGAGACTGTTCAACACGCTTCCACTACACATAAGGGGCATAACTGGCCGACCCCTCACAGTGTTCAAGAGAGAACTGGATAAGCACCTCCAAAGGATACCTGATCAACCAGGCTGTGACTCATACGTCAGGCTGCGAGCAGCCGCGTCCAACAGCCTGGTTGATCAGTCCAGCAACCAGGAGGCTTGGTCGATGACCGGGCCGCGGGGACGATAAGCCCCGGAAGCACCTCAAGGTATCCTCAAGGTAGGGGTAAGAGGATGAGTCAGGGTGAGAGGATGAGTCAGGGTGAGAGAATGAGTCAGGGTGAGAGGATGAGTCAGGGTGAAAGAATGAGTCAGAGTGAGAGGATGAGTCAGGGTGAGAGGATGAGTCAGGGTGAGAGGATGAGTCAGTATGAGCAGATGAAGTAAGTGGGTGTGAGTGAGGGGTGAGTGAGGGGTGAGTGAGGGGTGAGTGAGGGGTGAGTGAGGGGTGAGTGAGGGGTGAGTGAGGGGTGAGTGAGGGGTGAGGGGGATATGAGTCAGAGGGTGTGAGGGTAATGGTCTATTACCGACGAAAAAGGCGATTTGAACCACCCGGAACCACCACCACCCGGCAACTATTCCCTAATGGGCAGTTTTCTGGGCTTAATTGCACGAATTAACATATATTATCTGCAACAAACGACTGTATTACAAGGATCAATATTATTAAGCAACCAGATCTCGCCACATGAGGGTTTGAATCCACCATGTTGGGTGCTAGCTCCTAAGCTCTGCCTTCGCTATGTAATGATCCCCGAAGCTGTAGTTTCGTATCGTGTTTCATCTACACATGGTAATGAGCTAGTTTCAACTGTTTCCTCAACTAACTCAAACTCTCGGTTAGATACGGAAGCAGAAGTGAACGAGATCGACATTCTACCTTCTTCAATACAGAAGATTAAACTTTCTAATGTGTGGAAGGAGGAATTGCTATGGAGAATTTCCTGAAATTGTATTTTTCGATGTTCAACGCCATGTTGTAATGAGAAAAATAATTAAGTAACTAATTTATCATTATCTGTATAACTAAATGTTTGTCTGCCCAAGCTCGGAGACTGGTAGCCTTATGCAACTTTGCACAGTGACTGCTGGGAGGTAGATGCCCAGAATCGGAAGGTCAACGTCGGCCCAAATGTTCAAATTAAAGCGTAGCTGGCTCCCATAGCAAACCCCCATGAAATCGGTAGCGAGTCCGTGACAAATAAGTAATTATCAAAAGAAGGCACCAAACTGGGAAGGCTATGTAGCACCACAAGTCCGTGATAAGTCGACCATCTAAAAATGTAATTCAAAGCCATAATTTTTCTCAATATATCCTAAAACATTACGCACTGATATCGCCAAAATTAACAACAAATTCTAATAATGAAGTCATCTTGGTCAACAGTGACTTACTGGCTGGGTACCACACTATGTGTTTGTACACGTTGAGGTGCCACTGAGGAATATGTATGTTCAAATATATTGTCTTTATAATCTCTTTTGAGTGAATGCACTGACAGGTGTACAAGAAGCATTATAAATGCATATATGTAGGTCGTGCAATATGTACATGCTTTTCTTGGCAGCTCTTGCACCATGAGCTTGAACGAATCTTACACTTTCAGTCATATTCATAATCTCACCCTTTCGGTCATATTCAAATCAAATCAAATCAAATGTTTATTTAGGTAAGGTACATACATACATACAAGAGATTTTACAGAGAGTGATGGATTTATAGATAGGGCTAGTACATACATTGCCTAAAGCCACTGTCAACCACCTAAAGCCTATGTCAACCATGCTCTCAGCCACAGCTCAGGATGGAAGCAAGGCGATGAAGAACTCTGTAGGGTAAGGCAGGTCCTAGTCAACAACGGCTTCTCCAATGGTTTCGTTGAAGACATCATAAGAAGGAAGGTGAAACGCCATGCAACCTCTGAAGAGACAACTAACAGAACACCTATACCCCCTATTAGACTATTTTACAGGAACTTCTTTTCCACAGCTCATGAAACGGAGGAAAGGGTCCTGAAAGATATTGTTAATAGAAACGTTATCCCTACAGATGAAAATCAGAAGATACATCTGACGATCTACTATAAAACCAAGAAAACTGCCATCCTACTCATGAGAAACTCTCCAGACACAAAGCAAAGCGCTTTAAAAAGACACCAATGTCGTCTATGCCTTCAAATGCCCACTTGGGGACTGTAAGCCTCAAAGAATTCAGTATATAGGCAAGACAACAACATCTCTTTCCAGGCGATTAACGATGCATAAGCAACAGGGCTCCATTAAGGAACATATAATCTCTTCCCACAACCAGACCATCACCAGAGAAGTCTTAACAAAAAACACGGAAATCATCGATAGATACAGCGATAGCAGGCGGCTTGACATCTGCGAGGCACTACACATTAAGAAGTTGACACCAGCAATCAACAGCCAATTAATACACAACTATATTCTACCCACTTCAAGACTCCGCACCAATATAGAAGCATCAAGAAATATGGGCCAATAGGCCCTTTTCAGTTACTTCCAATCATCCCTTTACATTCTTCCATTCTTCCAAACTGTTGTAACATACCACCTCACCCAAATGCAGGTATAAAATCGAAGCTGCTTTAAAACTCTGCTCAGTTATAGTTGTGTGTGTGTAAACTAAAGTCTTTGAAATTGTATTAAGTTTTACGAAACGCGTTCAAGTGTCGCGTCAGACTAGAAATAAAAAATAATTTTGGAGAATAGATTTTTCAGTTACCATGAACAGTGAAAAAGAATATAAGAAACATTGAGAGAATTCGTGTTAGAATTATTAATCTTACTTTTTCGGTCACATTTAATAATGTATATATATATATATATATATATATATATATATATATATATATATATATATATATATATATATATATATATATATATATACAACAAAACACAACAAACGTGGAAATAATATTTCCCTCACTTGCACCATCGGAGCCTATAACTCATGACCAGCGGAGTGGAAGTCAGGAGCCCTAACCTAACCTAACTATGAACGCCCACGATAAGAGAGGGTCCCAGAGACACCCCACTGGTATCAAACTGAGACCTTCAACCTCTCCTGGGGTATCACTCGAGTCTGGTGGTATCAGATGATCCACGTGTCAAATAAATGTATATTATATGTGGTATACTCTCTTCCTACACTCTCTTATGACTCTCACTCTCTCTCCTTACTCTCACTCTCCATTATCTTGCATCTCGAATGCTTTTTAATTTCTCCTCTCCTCGCTCTATTGGTTTCCAGGAGAAGCTGCAGGTAAGTCATATTGTATTCCTGGATGTGATAACTCTAAGCATGTCATGGTTCAGTCGGTAGTGCATATGCTCGGGGAGTCCAGGAATGTAGGATCGATCCATTCATTCGACCTCTGTATGTACTGAAATATACATACGCGTCTTGTGATTCCTTAATGCGTTGTATGATGTATTCCACACTCTCAATAATTCTTAATTGAATTCAATTTGGAGAATTTGTTGTTGTTAAAGATTCGCTACCTGGAACAAAGTTCCAAGTAGCACGGGCTATGGTGAGCCCGTAACTTCCCCCTTTGGAGAATTACTACAATAATTACAATAATAATTAATGTAATTATTATTACATTAATAATTATCCTTTTTATCTTATGCTTTCTTCTTTGAGTTTGTTAGTTCATCTTTCTCGTATTTCCTTTCTTTGTTCCTTTGTTACTTACTTTCACCTCCGTCGGGTTCTCGAAGGTCAGCGCGGTTGGGCTCGGGCTCCTGAAGGGATATTATATGCAACCTTCCTTAATATCTGATTTTCTCTGGGAGAATATTAAGTCTTGCTTGGTTGGTGTATCCCCCCCCCTCAACCTTGTTGGGTCATTAACATGCTGGGTGTGTGTGTGTACTCACCTATTTGTACCTGCAAGATCGAGCATTGGCTCTTGGATCCCGCCTTTCTAGCCTTCGGTTGTTTAAAGCTGGCATGCTATTAAGTTTCTTCCACTCTCAGCAAGTCCCTTCGTTAACCTTATTGCAGAACGGTCCTCTTGGCACCTCGATGTGATTGGAGTGTTGTTGCCTCTCTTCTGGGCTCAAATCGCCACTTAAGATCCAAATCTGTTGATTTTCGCGAGAGCGCCGTAGGTCACAACCTCCCCGTCTGAAGTCTAGGCGAAATAAGCTTGGCTCTGCTTTTGGGGCGAGTTCGGCATTCGTCGATGACGTCACAGAAAGCTCATCGCTGATTGGCTGAGCACCTGAGCGCCCGCCAGTCACCTCTCACGTTATATGAGCTTGAGGCATGTGTACTGCACTCCGGTAAGCCCCGGATGTGTCGCTGCCCGCCCGGGCGCCATTTTTGTTTTCAAATCCACAACAATTCATCTCTTTGCAGCCAAATATCCCAAAGATTGAGCATAAGACTCGTTCCTTCTTAACTTAAATTGCAGCTTGGGCCGTCTGCGATCTTTCTAGGTGGGTAAAAATGACTCTTGAGGGAGGAAAAGGATGTTATTCGATTTTGTTAATGTTAACTCGCTTGTACCACCAATATTGTTCACAAGATCGGAGGAGCCGGTCGGCCGAACGGACAGCACGCTGGACTTGTGATCCTGTGGTCCTGGGTTCGATCCCAGGCGCCGGGGAAACAATGGGCAGAGCTACTTTCACCTATGCCCCTGTTACCTAGCAGTAAAATAGATACCTGGGTGTTAGTCAGCTGTCACGGGCTGCTTCCTGGGGGTGGAGGCCTGGTCGAGGACCGGGCCGCGGGGACACTAAAAAGCCCCGAAATCATCTCAATAACCTCAAGAAGATGTCGACTTATTGTCGTAATTTTGTCTTTAATGTACATCAAGCAATTGTGATTGAATTATGTATCTTTTCCAAACCTAATCTGTCAATAGAGCTTTAGGAGTCAGATGGATGCTTGAGTGATCACCAAAGCCATCAGAGATCAAGATGTTTCTGCTACTGGGGCTTCTGCTTCAGAGTTTCATGAACAAATTTAAGTAGATTGTGAACACACACCATTAAATAGATTGTGAGCACACACACAAGCTTCCCCATCCTTCAAGTCTTCCTCAGACTTTGATGGAAGGATGGAGTCAAGCCTTCATCCTTCCTTATCTCATGACCATGAACCATAACAATAGCTGCAATTATGCAATTAGACCACTGCCCCTTGCAACGCTGCCACAAATGTGAGGCTACGCAACTTGCAACTTCTACCTCATAAATATATCTGTTGTTTAGTTTACACTACACTGGAGGTTTAGTTCCTAATTTCGTTAAGTGATTCTGTGATCTTTATCTTGTGAATAGACTATTGATGTACATCTTAAGAAGCACTAACTTTCTTATCAATACTTGCTTAGCAAAAAATAATTTGGGAGTCTGTTTTCTGAGCTCATTATATGCCTCTGTAACTTTTTATTTTTCCACTCACAGGAGGAGTATAGGTTCCGCTACAACTCACAGGATGGGTATGGGGTCCAATACCACTCACAGGATGAATATGTGGTTCAATTTCTACTCATTGGATGAATGTGTGGTTCATTTCCACTCACAGGATGGTAATGGGTCCATTACCATTTGAAAGAAAGGTACGGGATCCAATATCACTCACAGGATAAGTGTGGGGTTCACTCCCATTCACAGAATGGGTAGTGAGTCCACTTCTAATCACATGATGAGTATTGGATTCACTCTTACAGACTCGGAATGGGGTCTACTACCCCTCAGTGGATTGGTATGGTGTCCACAATTAGGCGAGTACATTATTTGGCTATTGATTACATCATCTTATTTATTGTCTTCCCTTTGCATTCGGAGGCCAACATGAGATGGAGACCACATGAAATGAACTCTGTTACCATCCTTAATAATTCAAGATTGTAACTTGCTTAGCTAAATGAATTGTGGGGTTCAGTCCCTGAGCCCATTATGTGCCTCTGTAACCCTTTCCACTACCGCCCACGGGATGGGTATGGGGTGCATAATAAATGAACTAAACTAACTCTTCCCTTTGAGCTCCTCTGTTATCACATGTCTTGAAGACAGGCTATCACCCTCCTGTAGCATAACTTGTCTTTACGAGCTTGTCTTGATCTGGGTCCCTTTGTTAGCGCCAATGTTTACTCGGACAGATTAATAAAGTTGTCTCCAGCTTCCATGCTGGCGAATACATTATCTTCTTGAACACCTACTGTTGCTGGTGCGCCGTTTCCCATTCCCAGGTGTTGGCTCCACTGGAGGTGGTGGTGGTCCGGGCCGGATTAATGCATGGTTTTAAGGGGTACAGCCCTATGGCACCCACCAGGAATTCTTCGTTTCAGGAACCTGGTTTGGAAATTTGATGAATTCAGGCACAAGCATGAAACACCACAAGCATCTGATATCTAGACCCTTGTAGTAAACAATGGACTAACTTCTTCATTTCGTTATGTTGAAATAGCACTACGGATTTACTTGCGTTTAATGATCAATGCGACGGGAGGAGAGGAGTTTCTCCAAGATGAAAAATCTGAAGAATGTAGACATATTTGTCCCTTTCACTGTCCTCTTTCACTGTTTCTATTTAATCAAAGAACTGAATTAAGTTTGTGCGCTAGATTTTAACTTTCTAAATTCAAGCTTTTCAGAAAATCATTTTGAGGTACTGGAGGGTCTCGAACCGGCGTTCTGGCGCTTCCCAGACATCTGCCAAGACCGATTTTCATTTATCTATCACGCCATAGTGATTACATTGCAGTTCATGCTTCTCTTTTGTTGCATAGTTGATCCTCTCCAGACGCTCCGTCATTCACATCGTAATGGTGTTTATTATCATTGATTTGTTTATTGTGCACCCCATACCCATCATGTGGTGATTGGGATGATTTGATTGTTGCCGCCGCGAAGGCGGCTAGTTTATTGTGCATCCCATACTCATCCGTGAGCGGTAGCGCAAAAGCATTACAGAGGGCACAAAAGGTCTTTATCAGACCTCATCTTAGATTATTACATAAACAATTTCATCTATCCTTCACACCTTATAGTTATTGGGAAGATGGTAGTTTCTTTGCCTAACAACACTTACCTATCAGTGTCTATGGGGAAGTGAGGTCAAGATTTTATCCAACGGGGAAATTCCTTGACGAATCTGGCCTTAAACTTGTGGGTGGAGGTGGCTTCCACAACTTCTTCCTTCACTACATTCCAGTTGTTGACCACCAGTACAGGGTGCGAGTACTTCCTTACATTCCTTCGACTCATTTGTGTTTCCTGCTTCCATCTGTATGGTAGTGGAACGATTGTGGGTGGTGGTGGTGATGGTGGTGATGTAGTGGTGGTGGTGATGGTAGTGGGGTGGGGTGATGGTGATGGTGGTGGTGGTGGTGGTGGTGGTGATGATGGTGGTGGTGGTAGTGGTGGTGGTGGTGATGGTGATGGTGGTGATGATGGTAGTGGTGTGGTGGTAGTAGGCGTAGCTGGGGGGGGGGAAGGGGGGGGGGGGAACGACAGCCACACTGGACCCACCATTCATGTTTAATTAAGGCTTACAAGCTACAAGTCCCACCTACGAACCTGGACAAGTACAGGGTCAAGGTGAGGGGGAGAGGCGAGGGTGAGGTAAGGAGAGGTGAGGGAAGGTGAGGGAAGGTGAGGGGAGGTGAGGTATGAGGACCAGGGAAGGGGAGAGAAACGATAGAGAGACGGTAGAGAGAGACAAGGGAAATGGACTAGGAAGTCAAGAGAGAAATAAACAAATGGATGAGAATCAGAGGGAGAGGAGAGAAAGAGAAGGGAAGACAGCCATCCGATGAAAGCGCCAAGCCATTATGACTATATAGCACTCTAAAGGGGCCAGGATAAGGATTTGGGATGGGACGGAGGGAAGGAATGGTGCCCAACCACTTGTGGGCGGTCGGGGATTGACGCCGACTTGCATGAAGAGAGACCGTCGCTCTACCGTTAAGCCCATGTGGTTGGGTATAGGAGAGGAAGAGAGAAGAGAGAGAGAGAGAGAGAGAGATGAGAGGAGAGAGAGGAGAAGAGACGGAGTAGGAGAGGAGGAGAGAGGAGTAGAGGAGAGAGGAGAAAGAGAGAAGCGAGAGGAGAGAGCAGGAGGAAATAGAATGGAGAAAACACACCTGTGCTTTCTGCACCCCTGGGAGCTCTACACACCTGTTCTTCACACACCTGCCCACTCTACACCTCAAGTGTTTGCATAACCTCATATAAACATCACATCAATTAATCAATTAATCAATTAATCAATACAAAAAATCACTTGGCACTGCTTTTGGCTCTGATATGGAGGTAATAAATTTTTAATTTGTATATTGTGTATTCCATGGATAATAAATTCACCTCTCATACATATGTTATTGATCTGATATCTGTTTGTTGTGTTGGCGTTAGGAATATTTGGCTTGCAAATGCAACATTTTTAACTTAATATATATATATGATCAATGTTAAATTTGGCCAGCATGTATACTCGAAGAATATTAGGTATCAGGTGTGTAGTTAAGTCTGCCTTGTAGTAAACACAGTCAGGTGTAAAGCAAGGAAGGTTGAATCGGATTTAGTGTGCGTTGACGCAAGAGTGCGTGACGCAAGAGTGCGTCAGAAGTAAAGCTGTTTGTTCAACCCCTCGTAATGTAAAATAATAGCAGACAGTGTCTGTCTAAATGTCGTCCATATTCTTGGAATAAGCTCCGTGGTCCAGATTTTGCCTCCATCATCCATCGTTTCAAACACGAAAGCAACCAAACAGAACAAACAAAATGCCCGGGAAATATACCAAACATTCAAGAAACCAAACATGTTGCTCAGCAAACAACTTTGCAGAACCAAACGCCTCAACCAACCATTGCAAATCAAAGCAACGAAGCATTCCAAAATAAACAATGAAACGATAACTAATCAACCCATAAAAAACATCAATCCAGCTATCAATTAAGCAACCACAACTACCCAACTACCCAATCAGACTCACCGACCATCCTCTCACAATAACCAGTGAC
>WNGS01074761.1:0-18360 GCA_020271785.1 Procambarus virginalis | reverse complement strand
GAGAGGTTAATAAAAAATCATGGAATGTGTGATATAGCAAACATAGAGGATTGTATCGATGTTGCTAACAGATTGAAGGTGGATAGGCTTCGCCTTGCCCACCTTATTCAGTAGGTCCGTAGGCCTGATAACACGAAAGCACTTACGCAGCACTTACGACGTGTACACCTTTCCTTAATTTTTTGACGCTTTTGGCTACATTTATTAAACAAATTACAAGCATTAAAACTTCCCATTCAACGTGTTGTTATTGTTATAAACTAGCCTCCTGGCACTTCGGAAGCTCATTAACTGTTTATGATAATATGGAAACAAAGCCGCCAAAGATTAAGACAAGATGTACACGTTCGAAGCTGCAAAGTGCTTTCATGAACTCTGCCCTAGGCTTTCACGATGTGCCTTTATAGCACTAAGGTGATCGATTTCCAAGTCACCAGTCAATAGTCCTTCATTAGTAATGAGAACACACCCCCACACGGTGAAGAGTAAGCCACGATAACGTACACAACATAAGGCCGATAAATTGAAAACCTACAACAAGTAAAAGACACCCAATACGCTGGCTGACAGCTCCGCAAAGGTGGCTCCATCTACGTTAAATCCTTAGAGTCCACGAAAAGTCGTAATTAACGGCCGCAAACTAATTAATTAAATTATTAACTTAAAATTAATATAATTAAAAATTCCAATTATTAAACAGTTAAGGACTCCGAAGCACCAGGCAGGCTGTTGTTAAAACAATAACACACAGTTTGAATGGGCGCTTATTTCATGCTTGTAACACTGTTTAGTAATTACCAACAAGCCGTCAAATATTGAGGAGAAGATTTACAGTTCTGTCGCTACTTCGTGATTGGCCCCTGGACAGTGTGCTGCTAAAGAGTCACAGAAGCCCGGCTGGATTCCAAGCTAAGTCATGAAATGCAGACTCTCCATCCTGCTCACACCTGTAATTACACTAGTTTAAAAGGCACTAGTGCTCTTATAGGGTGGATAATAAACCCTCCCAAAGGATACTGAGCAAACCAGGGCTCTGAGTTCATACTTCACGCTGCGAGCGCTGCGTCCAACACGCCTGCCTTGATCAGCGGCCTGGTCAGAGACCGTGGCCGCAGGGAGACGCTGTTCACCGGCCGGAGAAAGAGTACACAGGTATAGTATAACTAACAGATCGTTATAAATTAACAAGACATAAGGCAAAAGGAACCTGCTGAAAGGTATTTATAGGACCCATATGATGGCTGGGTAATTATTGAACCCATATGAGGCAGCCTATTGACCCAATAAGAGGCTTGTCTTAGTTGAACCCATATGAGGCTGGTACTTTTGACCTATATGAGGCAGCTCTTTGACCCATATGAGGCAGCTCTTTTAATTGACCCAAACGAGCAGCTCCCTCGTATTGAACCCTACAGACAAAGGCAAAGCTCTGATTGCCCATATGGGCCTGGATCTTAATTGACCCAGTACAGAGATACAGCAGCTCTGATTGACCCCTACGACTCAGATCTTATTTATAGCCTCCCCAAACTGATTCATAAATAAGCGTCTAAACACATTACGGTCTGAAAAACACCCAGCGAAGCGCCCCATCTATATGCTAACATGGCATCTATTATCTAGTACCGCCTCTATTTATAAGAAGACAATGCGTTAAGGGGTGACTAATATAGTCATTAACCGTGAAACAACACCCTTTGAAAGAGTTTACCTAGGTGTTATCTTTGATGCCTTTATTAAGAGACATAAGCAATAAGCATGTGGCCCATCAGTACCTGCTTCGAACCCACAATATTCTTTAAAGAATATCTTCTTTTGTACTTGCAATTATTCTCGCTCATTCGCTCTCTCTACTCTCTCTCTCTCTCTCTACTCTCTCTCTCTCTCTCTCTCTCTCGTCTCTCTCTCTCTCTCTCTCTCTCTCTCTCTATCTCTCTCTCTCTCAGTAGAAAGCCAGGTCAACAACGGAGGGCGTAGAAGCGGTCAACAACGGGACGTATGTAAAGCCATGGTCAACAACGGGAGCGTAGTAAAGCTAGGTCAACAACGGGACGTAGAAAGCCAGGCAACAACGACGTAGAGCCAGGTCAACAACGGGACGTAGAAGCCAGGTCAACAACGGGACGTAGAAAGCCAGGGCAACAACGGGACGTAGAAAGCCAGGCAACAACGGGACCGTAGGAAAGCCAGGCAACAACGGACGTATGAAGCCAGGTCAACAACGGGACGTCAGAAAGCCAGGTCAACAACGGGACGCAGAAAGCCAGGTCAACAACGGGACGTATGTAGCCAGGGCAACAACGCGGACCGAACCACGTAAAAGCCAGGTCAACAACGGGACGTATGTAGCCAGGTCAACACGGGACGTAGAAAGCCAGGTCACAACGCAGGACGTATGTCACCAGTTCAACACGTGAGGGGAGGTCATAAAGACAGCAGACACGCAGACGTTTACGACAGCCAACACCACACCAGATGAGGGCCCCCCGCCGCCCCTGCACCTCATAGCAAGTGTACCCTTTGTTATATTTACGGACGACACGTAAAAACGTGTGTGTGTGGTGCGGGGCGCTCACACACAAGCGAGTTTCGCCCGCTCTGGCACCCTTACCTGCTGATCTTCGCTTAATAAGTAACACCGCTGGACTCGCGCCCCCATCAGGTGCGCTGCCGTGGAGAACCCTGGCGCCCGCCCCCTGCAAAAACTGCTTGGCGGGTGGGTACATGTATCGTCCCTACGAGACCCGGGTTCTACTGGTATATATATGTATCCTTTTGTTGCTTATCACCACGTAAAGGGGTATACATAATGTTGTATAACTCTCTCTCCCTCTTACACATACACATAGGGAAGTCCAACGTGTGTATTACTAATGTCAAGCTATTCAACACGTTTCAGGTCAGAGGTTTCGGTACATGCTAGACAACCAGGCTGGGTAGATTAGATTAGATAAAACAATTAACGAGGGAGGGAGGGTGTTATGAGGGGAAAGCCCCCAAGCCATTATGACTATATAGTACTTGGAAGGAATCAGGGTAAGGATTTGGGATGGGACGGGGAAAGGAATGGTGCCCAACCACTTGGACGGTCGGGGATTGAACGCCGTCCTGTATGAAGCGAGGCCGTCGCTCTACCGTTAAGCCCAAGTGGTTGGGCAAGGTAGAGGGCTTGACTGGGTACAGTTCAACCCAACGAATAAAAAACTGATGTATTAGTAAGAGGTTAAACGCGGAATTGGGGAATGTGGTAAGGGAGTCCACAAGGGGTCAGTGCTGGGACCCGGTGCTATCCTTCTATACGAGGGATATTACAAGATAAAGTGATTGCCAAGCTCCAGGTACCTCATCCAGGTACCAGGTCTGAAGCGTCTAATGGCTGGACATTCAGCATTTAGTGAAGACTATTTCCCCAGTTGGTGCTCACAGTTGTGCACCTGGAGTGCTCAGGATGGGAGATCAGTCACCTGTAGCCACCTGCCACAGGTTAATGGTAACCACCTGCCACAGGTAATGGTAACCACCTGCCACAGGTAATGGTAACCACCTGCCACAGGTAATAATGGTAACCCCTGCCACAGGTAATGGTAACCACCTGCCACAGGTAATGGTAACACCTGCCACAGGTAACGGTAACCCAACCTGATCTTGCCCAACCACTGTGTCACACAGTCTAATGGACGTTTGGCCCACCCATAAGTATAAGCGACAGACCTAAACATAATCCTAATTCTTTATACAGGTGAAATCGGGATTTGAGTGTCTATAATTTCTCTCCAAAAGACTTGAATGTTTGAAACAATATAGTTTTGAAAAAAAGAGACTGGAGGGTACTAAGGTAGAGTTCCATTTCCTCTCCGGTACATGCTAATCTGACTGCTATATCTGTGTCATCATGATGAGTTGGTATATTTGTGTGAGATGGTATACAAACACATGTGATGATTCTAAAATGTCGCATGTGTTTGCGTCTATGTCTAAAATGATTCAAAAAAACCCTTAATCTGTGCACCGAGTAAGTTATATATGGTTGCTGTCATGAAGCTCTTGCTGTCTATTGTGCAGGAGCTCTCAGGTGCTTCAAGAACACACGTTGTATCACAAAATTCTTATTCTGCGGTGTTTTTTTGTGTATTGGAAGCTAGTTGTAGTTTTACTAGTTCTGTTTGTGTACAGTTCAGCCTAATTTTTAATAAATTATACAGCTACTGTATTCTAGACTGCATGAAGGGTTACTGTAGTCTTGACTGCATGAAGGGCTACTGTAGTCTAGACTACAGGAAGAGCTACTGTAGTGTAAACTACACGAAGGGCTACTGTAGTCTAGACTACATGAAGGGCTACTGTAGTCTAGACTACACGAAGGGCTACTATAGTCTAGACTACACGAAGGGCTACTGTAGTCTAGACTACACGAAGGGCTACTGTAGTCTAGACTACATGAAGGGCTACTGTAGTCTAGACTAAATGAAGGGCTACTGTAGTCTAGACTACATGAAGGGGCTACTGTAGTCTTGACTACACGAAGGGGCTACTGTAGTCTAGACTACACGAAGGGCTACTGTAGTCTAGACTACATGAAGGGCTACTGTAGTCTAGACTACATGAAGGGCTACTGTAGTCTAGACTACACGAAGGGCTACTGTAGTCTAGACTACATGAAGGGCTACTGTAGTCTAAACTACATGAAGGGCTACTGTAGTCTAAATTACATGAAGGGCTACTGTAGTCTAGACTACATGAAGGGCTACTGTAGTCTAGACTACATGAAGGGCTACTGTAGTCTAAACTACATGAAGGGCTACTGTAGTCTAAACTACATTAAGGGCTACTGTAGTCTAAATTACATGAAGGGCTACTGTAGTCTAAACTGCATGAAGGGCTACTGTAGTCTAAACTGCATGAAGGGCTACTGTAGTCTAAATTACATGAAGGGCTACTGTAGTCTAGACTACATGAAGGGCTACTGTAGTCTAGACTACACGAAGGGCTACTGTAGTCTAGACTACATGAAGGGCTACTGTAGTCTTGACTACACGAAGGGGCTACTGTAATCTTGACTACACGAAGGGGCTACTGTAATCTTGACTACACGAAGAGGCTACTGTAATCTTGACTACACGAAGGAGCTACTGTACTCTTGACTACACGAAGGAGCTACTGTACTCTTGACTACACGAAGGAGCTACTGTACTCTTGACTACACGAAGGAGCTACTGTACTCTTGACTACACGAAGGAGCTACTGTACTCTTGACTACACGAAGGGGCTACTGTAATCTTGACTACACGAAGGGGCTACTGTAATCTTGACTACATGAAGGGGCTACTGTAATCTTGACTACACGAAGGGGCTACTGTAATCTTGACTACATGAAGGGGTTACATAATAATAACACCCCTTCTCAGCAAGCCATTTTCACCACCGTGAAATGTAAAAGGGCTTTAAACCTAGCCAGAAGCTGTATGAATCCAGGCTAATGGGCGATGACCATTAGCCCGAGAAAACGTACATTTTGCGGCGCTGTAAAATGCCACTAAACCACCGCAGGTTTAATAACAGCACGCTCGAAGGAGTAGAAATAAAGGACAATGGGGGGGGGGGGGGGGGGTGGCATCGCCAAGGAGAACTCTACGGAGTCTGCTAATCACGTTTCACAAACACGCGTGGTGATTGTATCCAAATTAAAGGTATACAAGGTTAATATATATTTTTGTATATTGTATGAAAAATACACGTTGAAGAATACTGCCGTAGTGAGTCAGCAATTATATTAGTTACAATCTGACAATCAATGTCAGTCTATAAACAACAATCCCGTCAATCGAGGGCTTCAACCACAATCATTAATCTCAAATACCACTACCTGTAAGCCCCTCAACCTCGACCAACAACAATCACCACTAACCCCAACAACTATTTTTGTTAGTGCTGACTATGTCTGTTAATGCTGAATATTGGCTGTTAATACTGAATATTGGCTATTAATGCTCTGACTATTGCTCATTAACGCTGTTGACCATTAATGGTGACTAATGGCAGTTAATGCTAGCTATTGATGTAATGCTGACTACAGGTCGTTAATGCCAACTCTATGGTATTAACGCTACCTATTCCAGCGTCTTCACACTGACCAGCTTTCTCAAGCTCTGGGCCCCTAGTCTCCTCTACCTCCCTTTCCTCTTATTTGAACTCTATGTCCCCCTTCTTCTTGTTTTCCTTCTCATTCTCTCTCTCTCTGTCTGTCTGTCTCTCTCTCTCTCTCTCTGAAACGTTTCTGGATTAGGTTTCAAAATATTAATTTAACTTTTGGCCATATTACAGTAATCTGCAGCTATCTTGCGGCCAAATCGATAGATTTTTTCCTTCAGAAAGTCGCCAACATTCTCAGATTGCCTTCAGATATTTTGGAGAATGAACCTACGTGTGTTTTTTTCAGAGCGTTCCAGCGTTCCCATCTGATTGTCTTGGGCGACTCTTCATGGACTCTGATCTCCACTTTTGGAGGCAACTCATTCAAACAAAGGTGAAGCTGTCAGTATATGCACACTGACAGCTTATGTTAGTCGTGAAATGGTCTTCACGACTGGCTTGTTTTAAAGTCTCGTTAGTGTGACTTGTTAGTGTGACCTGGGTCGACTCGTATGAAGACTCGAAGCGGAGAGGATAGGGCTCTGTGGCCTCACAGTACCACAGAACTTGTTCCATGAGGATGGAAGACACTTAGTCTGGCTTATATCCAATGGGAAGAAAGTTAATGGTTTCTAAGACCAGACTTAAAAACTGCATTTCAGGTCGTGAGGACGACGACGACTATTTTCCACGTGTATATTATTTGATTTATCTCTCGTCTCCTTTCTGGTCAGTACATCTGGAGAGCTTTGAGACGATCCCAATAATTTTAGGTGCTTTATCGCGTCTATATATGCCGTATATGTTCACTGTACTTCCTCTATTTTAGCAATCTCTCCTGCTCTAAACGGGGGAAGTGAGCACTGAGCAGTACTCAAGACGGGACAACACAAGTGATTTGAAGAGTACAACCATTGTGATGGGATCCCTGAATTTGAAAGTTCTCGTAATACATCCTATCATTTTTTTGGCTGATGAAATATTTGCTTGGTTATGCTCCCTAAACGTTAGGTCGTCGTCCAACCTGTCCTCTTAAAAATAACGTCGCTTTTGGCCGTTTACCCATATGGCCGAAAGTGGATGTAATTTGAAAATTAAAGAAAAAAAATGAAAATAAATTTGTTTTTCTTCAATAACAGTAAGTTAAGGGTCCTCTGATAGGTTAGGTGGGCAGGAAATTCTTATAAAGTTTCAAAACGTCATGAAAAACTTGAATTGAAAGTTTCCTCTCCTAACCTGTCCGAGTAGGCCGGAGGACTCAAACAGAAAACGGGACAGTACGTCACTTTTGTGAGTCGATTTCATTTCAAATTACGTCCAAATTTGGCCATAGCGCGCATACGTGCGAAAAGTGATGTTATTTTTAAAAGGACGGGTTGATCAGACATCATTATTCCCAAATCTTTAACATGTTGTTTTCCTACTCTGGGCAGATTTGATTGTGTTTTGTACCCTGTATTATGTTTAAGGTTCTCATTTTTACCATATATGAGTACCTGGAATTTATCACTGTTAAATATCATGTTATTTTCTGTTGCCCAGTCGAAAACTTTATTAATATCTGCTTGTAGTTTCTCAACGTCTTCAGCAGAGGTAATTTTCATGCAGATTTTTGTGTCATCTGCAAAAGATGATGCGAAGCTGTGACTTGTATTGAGTCTACATCTGATATGAGAATAAGGAAAAGCAGCGGTGCAAGGACTGTAGCTTGAGGTACAGAGCTTTTAACTACGCTTGGAGTCGATTTTATATAGTTGACAGTTACTCTTTGTGTTCTGTTCTACAGAAAACTGAGTATCCAGCGTCCTACTTTACCAGTTATTCCCATTGACCTCATTTTGTGTGTTATCACTCCATTGTCACGTTTATTAAATGTTTGTTGTAAAATCCGTGCATAGCACATTTCCATTCTGCTTTTCTTCTAATGCCTCAGTGATTTTGTCGTAATGGTCAAGTAGCTGTGAGAGGCATGGTATTTCCGCTCTAAATCCATATTGGTCTGGGTTGTAGAGGTCATTGGTTTCCATGAATCTAGTGACCTGACTCCTGATCACTCTCTCAAATACTTTATTATGTGGGACGTTAATGCAACTGGCCTATATTCTTTGCCAATGCTTTGCTCCCTCCTTTGTGTAGAGGGGCAATGTCTGCTGCTTTCAGCGCATCTGGTATCTCCCCCGTGTCCAAGCTCTTCCTCCACACTATACTGAGTGGAGTATAGGTGGCTTCCACAACTTGTTCCTTCAATGCTTTCCACTTGTTGACCACCCGTACAGGGTACGAGTATTTCCTTAGATTCCTTCGCCAGTACAAGAGATAGTGAAGCAGGTGGTTAGGTAGTTAAGATAATATATATAATATATATATATATATATATATATATATATATATATATATATATATATATTATATATATATATATATATATATATATATATATATATAATATATATATATATAAGATGGTTAGTGAATGAGGCGCAACGAGGGAGAAGATGAGATACACGGAATAGAGAGTAAGGGGGATAGGTCAAGAGGATAGATTGAAGGAGAGCGGTGGAGTGAGGGAGGAGAGTGAGGGCGGGAGAGGGGGAGGTTGCAATCACGTCTTGAAGCTTAATAAGTTAGGTATTGATATTTTCCAGTTGGAGTTTGCTGGAGACTGTCAGACAAGGTGAAGTGCTTGCCTGCTCCCACCCTCTCTCTCTCTTGTCTCTGTCTCTCTGTCTCTGTCTCTCTCTCTCTCTCTCTCTCTCTCTCTCTCTCTCTCTCTCTCTCTCTCTCTCTCTCTCTCTCTCTCTCTCTCTCTCTCTCTCTCTCTCTCTCTCTCTCTCTCTCTCTCTCTCTCTCTCTCTCTCTCACAACTAGGCATAAACTTTAATTTAATTTACTAAACGTGAATTCATATAACCACATGAGCCAGTGGCCAAACCAGAAGCCACATGTGTGTCAGAGGACATCACACATATCCACATGTTGAGCCAACCTGTTCCACCCCAGGCAACAGTCCACGATACCCGAGGCACAGTGGTGCAGTGGGGGGGGGGGGTGATATCACAACTGCACAGTTGTGATATCATACAGTGAGGTCAGAGGTGACAACAACAACCACAAATGTTTGCCCCGATTCTCCTCAGCTCACACCGCTGGCTGGCAAATGGCATCTCCAATAATCTTTCTTCAATACACACCACATACACAGTCTCCGTGGCGTAGTGGTAAGACACTCGCCTGGCGTTCCCCGAGCGTCTTTGTCCCCTGGGTTCGTATCCTGGCCGGGGAGGATTTACTGGGTGCAAATCCTGAACTGTAGCCTCTGTTTAACTCAACAGTAAAATGGGTACGTGGTTGTAAAACGATTCTTCGCGGGGTCGTATTCCAGGGAACATAGGATTAGGACCTGCCCGAACCGTTACGTGTACTAGTGGCTATACAAGATTGTAACAGCTCTTGTGTATATATATATATATATATATATATATATATATATATATATATATATATATATATAAAATGTTTGTTTTTGTTGGGGGGGCATGGAGAGGGAGGGAGGGAATTATCAGGGGAAAGCGCCAAGAAATTACGACTATATATCACTTGGAAGGGGTCAGGATAAGGATTTAGGATGGGACGGGGGGAAAGGAATGGTACCCAACCACTTGGACGGTCGGGGATTGAACGCCGACCAGCATGAAGCGAGACCGTCGCTCTACCGTCCACCCCAGTGGTTGGGTTTGGGGGAGGGGGGGGGGCGGTTGGGGGAGTGTTTGGTAATATGGAATATGACGTGTTGTTGTTGTTGTTGTTGCAGGTATTGGGAGGGGGAGAGGAGGAGAGGAATGAGAAGGGGAGGAAGGGGGGGGAGGGAAGAGGGGGGGAGGGAAGAGGGGGGAAGGGGTTTGAAGAGAGGGGGGTGGAGGGATGGTGAGATTCCCCGAGGAAGTATAGCAGGTACTGGAGGCCCTCGGGTGAGTGTTGGGGGAGCTGGGCCCCCTTTCCTTCTGGCAGCTGGAAAGATGATAGAGGGAGGGAGGGGGGGGAGAAAGGTAGGTAGAAGGGAAAGAAATGCATGAGAGATGAAAGAAGGGAGAGGGAGGGAGGGGAGGGAAGGCGAGAGAGGGAAGGGAGGGAAGGGAGGGTGGGAGCAGCTTAGTTCTCACGTTGCTGGGGATCGATGAACTCTTCCAAGTGTGTAATCGCCCAGACGGGGAGCAGACCCACAGCTCCCCCACCTCTACACCCCCTTCCACTCCCCTTCCACCCTACACCCCCTTCCACCCCCTTCCACCCTACACCCCCTTCCACCCTACACCCCCTTCCACCCTACACCCCCTTCCACCCCCTTCCACCTACACCCCCTTCCACCCCCTTCCACCCCTCCCCCCGAACCCCTCCCCCCCCACCATCTCTTTCCTCCAAACTCCCGCTCTGAATTCCTCTCCCCACCGCCCCAGGGATAGAGAGGAGGGAGGGGAAAGGTAAAGAGGATAGGGGGAGAAGGTGGTGGAGGTGAGGACAACGAAGGGAAGCAAAAGGAAAGGGTGGATGAGGAGGGGAGGAGGAGGCAGATGTGAGACAGAGTGCAAACGAAGTTCGAAAAGAGAAAGATGGGAAAGGGAGATAAATGAGAAAAGGCAGGAGAAGGGAAGGGAGAGAAAGGGGACAAGAATAGAAGGGGTAGATAGTAGAGGCAGGGAGAAAAGGGAGACGAAGATACAATGACGAAAAGATGGAAATGAGAATCAGAAAAAAACAAATAGGATAGAGCAGGAAATGTTCTGAAAGAGAGGTGAGGGAGAAGGCGGGTGAGGGAGAGAACGGGGGGTGAGGAGTGAGGGAGAATAATCATACCTGGAGGGAGTTCTGGGAGTTCTTCAGCTCCCACAAGCCCCGGCCCGAGGCCAGGCTCGACTTGCGATAACTGGGTCCAACAGGCTGTTGGTGGGAGCGGCCTGCACGCCCACATATCCACCACCACCAGGTTGGTCCGCCACTTCTGGCAGAACCTCTCTAATTTGTTCACGAAGCTTACTTTGGTTACGGCAATATTTCTTAGGCTAGCTGGAGGGTGCTGAAGACCTTTAATCTTCACGCCGTGTTCTCTGGTTGTGCCTATGGCACCTCTACTCTTCACTGGCTCTAGCCTATGGCACCTCTACTCTTCACTGGCTCTAGACTATGGCACCTCTGCTCTTCACTGGCTCTAACCTATGGCACCTCTACTCTTCACTGGCTCTAACCTATGGCACCTCTACTCTTCACTGGCTCTAACCTATGGCACCTCTGCTCTTCACTGGCTCTAACCTATGGCACCTCTGCTCTTCACTGGCTCTAACCTATGGCACCTCTACTCTTCACTGGCTCTAGACTATGGACCTCTACTCTTCACTGGCTCTAGCCTATGGCACCTCTACTCTTCACTGGCTCTAACCTATGGCACCTCTGCTCTTCACTGGCTCTAACCTATGGCACCTCTGCTCTTCACTGGCTCTAACCTATGGCACCTCTGCTCTTCACTGGCTCTAGCCTATGGCACCTCTACTCTTCACTGGCTCTAGCCTATGGCACCTCTACTCTTCACTGGCTCTAACCTATGGCACCTCTACTCTTCACTGGCTCTAGACTATGGCACCTCTACTCTTTCACTAGCTCCAGACTATGGCACCTCTACACTTCACTGGCTCTAGCCTATGGCACCTCTACTCTTCACTGGCTCTAGACTATGGCACCTCTACTCTTCACTGGCTCTAGCCTATGGCACCTCTACTCTTCACTAGCTCCAGACTATGGCACCTCTACTCTTCACTGGCTCTAGCCTATGGCACCTCTACTCTTCACTGGCTCTAGCCTATGGCACCTCTACTCTTCACTAGCTCCAGACTATGGCACCTCTACTCTTCACTGGCTCTAGCCTATGGCACCTCTACTCTTCACTGGCTCTAGACTATGGCACCTCTACTCTTCACTGGCTCTAGCCTATGGCACCTCTACTCTTCACTGGCTCTAGCCTATGGCACCTCTACTCTTCACTGGCTCTAGACTATGGCACCTCTACTCTTCACTGGCTCTAGCCTATGGCACCTCTACTCTTCACTAGCTCCAGACTATGGCACCTCTACTCTTCACTGGCTCTCTACTCTAGCCTATGGCACCTCTACTCTTCACTGGCTCTAGACTATTGCACCTCTAATCTTCACTGGCTCTAGCCTATGGCAACTCTACTCTTCATGGCTCTAACCTATGGCACCTCTACTCTTCACTGGCTCTAGCCTATGGCACCTCTACTCTTCACTGGCTCTAGACTATGGCACCTCTTTCTCTTCACTGGCTCTAGACTATGTCACCTCTACTCTTCACTGGCTCTAACCTATGACACCTCTGCTCTTCACTGGCTCTAACCTATGTACCTCTACTCTTCCCTGGCTCTAACCTATGGCACCTCTACTCTTCACTGGCTCTAGACTATGGCCACCTCTTCTCTTCACTGGCTCTAACCTATGGCACCTCTACTCTTCACTGGCTTCTAGACTATGGCACCTCTACTCTTCACTGGCTCTAGCCTATGTCACCTCTACTCTTCACTGGCTCTAGACTATGCACCTCTACTCTTCACTGGCTCTAGACTATGTGCACCTCTACTCTCACTGGCTCTAGAACTATGTCACCTCTACTCTTCACTGGCCTAGACTATGTGCACCTCTACTCTTCACTGGCTCTAGACTATGTCACCTCTACTCTTCACTGGCTCTAGACTATGCACCTCTACTCTTCACTGGCTCTAGACTATGGCACCTCTACTCTTCACTGGCTCTAGACTATGTCACCTCTACTCTTCACTGGCTCTAGACTATGGCACCTCTACTCTTCACTATGACCGCTCTACACTATGGCAGCCTCTACTCTTCACTGGCTCTAGACTATGGACACCTCTAACTCTTCACTGGCTCTAGACTATGTCACCTCTACTCTTCACTGGCTCTAGACTATGTCACCTCTACTCTTCACTGGCTCTAGACTATGTCACCTCTACTCTTCACTGGCTCTAGACTATAGTCACCTCTACTCTTCACTGGCTCTAGACTATGTCACCTCTATCTCTTCACTGGCTCTAGACTATGTCACCTCTACTCTTCACTGGCTCTAGACTATGGCACCTCTACTCTTCACTGGCTCTAACCTATGGCACCTCTACTCTTCACTGGCTCTAGACTATGGTCACCTTTTACTCTTGCACTGGCTCTAGACTATGTCACCTCTACTCTTCACTGGCTCTAGACTATGTCACCTCTACTCTTCACTGGCTCTAGACTATGTCACCTCTACTCTTCACTGGCTCTAGACTATGGCACCTCTACTCTTCACTTGGCTCTTAGACTATGTCACCTCTACTCTTCACTGGCTCTAGACTATGTCACCTCTACTCTTCACTGGCTCTAGACTATGTCACCTCTACTCTTCACTGGCTCTAGCCTATGGCACCTCTACTCTTCACTGGCTCTAGACTATGGCACCTCTACTCTTCAGCTGTCTCTTAGCCTATGGCACCTCTACTCTTCACTGGCTCTAGCCTTATGGCACCTCTACTCTTCACTGGCTCTAGACTATGGCACCTCTACTCTTCACTGGCTCTAGCCTATGGCACCTCTACTCTTCACTGGCTCTAGACTATGGCACCTCTACTCTTCACTGGCTTTATTCTGCCTCTCATATCGTTCACTCCAGTTATTTTACTGTGTAAATGTGGGACCTGCCCTCCAGTGTCTTCCATGTATATATAATGTGATGGGATGAGGGGGAGGTGAGGCAGATGGCAGGTGAGGGAGTGGGGCAGGTGAGGGGAGTGGGCAGGTGAGGGAGGAGGTGAGGGGGCAGGTGAGGGATGGGTGGCAGGTGAGGGAGTGGGCAGGTGAGGGAGTGGGCAGGTGAGGGAGGTGGCAGGTGGGGAGGGAGGGCAGGTGAGGAGGGGCAGGTGAGGGAGGGGGCCAGGTGAGGGAGGGGGCAGGTGAGGGAGGGGGGCAGGTGAGGGAGGTGGCAGGTGAGGGAGGAGGGGCAGGTGAGGGAGGGGGCCAGGTGAGGGAGTGGCAGGTGAGGGAGGAGGCAGGTGAGGGAGGGTGGCAGGTGAGGGAGGGGGCAGGTGAGGGAGTGGGCAGGTGAGGGAGTGGGCAGGTGAGGGAGGGGGCAGGTGAGGGAGGAGGCAGGTGAGGGAGTGGGCAGGGTGAGGAGTGGGCAGGTGAGGGAGGGGGCAGGTGAGGGAGGAGGCAGGTGAGGGAGGGGGCAGGTGAGGGAGGGGGGCAGGTGAGGGAGGAGGGGGCAGGTGAGGGAGGGGGCAGGTGAGGGAGTGGGCAGGTGAGGGAGGAGGCAGGTGAGGGAGGGGGCAGGTGAGGGAGGGGGCAGGTGAGGGAGGGGGCAGGTGAGGGAGGGGGCAGGTGAGGGCAGATGGCAGGTGAGGGAGGGGGCAGGTGAGGGAGGAGGCAGGTGAGGGAGGAGGCAGGTAGGGAGGGGGCAGGTGAGGGAGGGGGCAGGTGAGGGAGGGGGCAGGTGAGGGAGGGGGCAGGTGAGGGAGGGGGCAGGTGAGGGAGGAGGTGAGGGGGCAGGTGAGGGATGGTGGCAGGTGAGGAGGGGGCAGGTGAGGGAGGTGGCAAGGTGAGGGAGGGTGGACAGGTGAGGGAGGGGGCAGGTGAGGGAGGGGGCACGGTGAGGGAGGGGGCAGGTGAGGGAGGGGGCAGGTGAGGGAGGGGCAGGTGAGGGAGGTGACAGGGTGAAGGAAGGGGCTGGTGAGGGAGGTGACAGGTGAGGGAGGAGGGGGCAGTGAGGGAGGTGACAGGTGAGGGAGGGGGCAGGTGAGGAGAGTGGCAGGTGAGGGAGGGGCAGGTGAGGGAGGAGGGGGCAGGTGAGGGAAGAGAGGGCAGGTGTGGAGGGAACGAGAGGGGGAGATAGAGAGGAGGAAGAAGAACAACAACAAGAACAACAACAACAAGCAGAAGGAGGAGGAGTAGGAGGTGGGGGTGGGGTGGGTGGGGGTGAGAGGGGGGGGGCTGATTGGGTTTCAGGGAGAAGAAAGACGTACTCGGAGAGCCCTTCTTACCAAGGGAAGGGGAACAATGCCGGGAGGAAAGGGACGGGAGAGGGGGAGGGAGAGGAGGAAAAGGAGAGAGAGGGGGTGGGGGGGAGGAGAAGAAGGATAATACAAAGAACACCAACCCTTGAGGCCCTCCGAACCCCCCCCACCCCCCCCCTTTTCTAAGAACTAGAGCCACATTTGCAAGGAAGATGAAGATGAATGGAGGAGGAGGAAGAGGGGGCGAGGAGGAGGAGGGGGAGGAGGAGGGGGACGAGGAAGAGGAGGGGGATGAGAAAGTCCTGAGACACCTGGGTGTAGGGCTCAGTACTCAGGAACATACACTTGGGGGCATGAATGTATACCCACCTAGATGCCCCATGCTGGGTTTTTAACCTAACCTAACCCAACCTCACCTAACTTAACCAAACTTAACTTAACCTAACAGTGACACATATTAGAAACAGGCCGGTACTATGTACTATCTTGAGATGATTTCAGGGGCTTTTAGTGTCCCCGCGGCCCGGTCCTCGACCAGGCCGCCACCCCCAGGAAGCAGCCCGTGACAGCTGACTAACACCCAGGCACCTATTACTGCTAGGTAACAGGGGCATAGGGTGAAAGAAACTCTGCCCATTGTTTCTCGCCGGCGCCTGGGATCGAACCCAGGCACCACAGGATCACAAGTCAGCGTGCTGTCCGCTCAGCCGACCGGCTCCCTACTAATTACACAATGTAACTCAATTGTTGTCCCTATGGTAAGTGAAATTTTCTGATTGCTTAGCCTCCAAAAAGTATAGAAAATGGAATTATTCCCCCTGAAACTTTACTTCTACTCTTGCCTCAAGACAGCTTAGGGAAGATGTCTTGAAAGTTACTTGTAAGCTGGCGACGCCTTACCGAGAGCTGTGACATTGTTGCATAAGTCGGCAGCTGCGGAACCTTGAAGACGTCTTTTCAAGTTAAGGAGGTAGAGAAGAAGCACTTGACTACAGACCATCAGTGTCACTCACAAGCGTCCCTTGCAAAGTACTTGGAAGACTTATAAGTGCAAGACTAGTTGCACACCGAGAAAGAATCAGGTTTGTAAGTAAACAACAACACGGCTTCTCTTGAGGTTATCTTGGAAGATGATTTCGGGGCTTTTTAGTGTCCCCGCGGCCCGTCCTCGACCAGGCCTCCACCCCCAGGAAGCAGCCCGTGACACCTGACTAACACCCCAGGTACCTATTTTTACTGCTAGGTAACAGGGGCATAGGGCGAAACTCTGCCCATTGTTTGCCCATTGTTTCTCGCCGGCTTGACAGAAGGGGAAATCCTGCCTGACGATCCACCTGGAGTTTTATGATAAGGTAACGAACATAGGCAGACAGAGAAGGATTGGACAGACGGTTATTTCTGGAACTGTCAGAAAGCCTTTGATACAGTACACACAGGGGGGGGGGTGTTACTATACAAACTTGAGAGGCAGGCGGGAGTAGACAGAAACGCACTATCATGGGTAAGGAGTTACCTAACAGACAGGTGTCAGGGAGTGACAGTGAGGGGCGAGGAGTGGGACTGGCGTAGAGTAACAAGCGGGGTCCCTCAAGGATCGGTGATTACATTCTATTCCTCATTTATGTAAATGACTTGACTGCAGGAGTTGAATCTTTTACCTCAATGTTTGCAGAAGATGCAAAACTAATGAGGGTTGAGATAGATGAGGATTGTAAGATTCTTCAAGATGACTTGAACAAGCTGCTGAGATGGTCCGAGAAATGGCTGCTAGAGCTCAACACTAACAAGTGCAAGGGATGGAAATGGGAACAGGAGCCAGGAGACCGAAAGGCCAATATACGACGAAGGGAAACTACCTCCCTATAACGTCTAGAATAAAAACTCTGGGAGTGGACATAACACCAAAGCTAACTCCAGAGGCTCTATAACTGGAATAACGTCAGCCGCGTACTCGACTCTGGCAAAAGTCAGAACATCCTTCTGAAACTTGAATAAGGAGGTTTTTATATCACTGTATACCGCCTATGTGAGGCCAGTCTTAGGGCATGCCGACCCATCCTGAGCCCCCCTAAAAAAAACACACATAAGGAAGCTCGAAAAGGTGCAGAAGTTTGCAACAAGACTCGTCCCAGAGCTGCGTGGGATGAAGTACGAAGACAGACTGAAGAACTAAATCTGACGACGCTAGAAAGGAGGGTGAAAGGGGGGACATGATACAAACGTATACAATAATTAGAGGGATTGACAAGGGGAAAAGAGGAAATGTTTACAATGAAGAACAATAGAACAGGAGGGCAGGGATGAAAGATTGAAGTGAAGGGAACTATCCGGGGGAGACGCCCAGCCATTACGTCTTTATAGCACTTGGAAGGGCTCTGGATAAGGTATTTGGGATGGCAACGTGGGAGGAGGGGGGAGGGGAAGGAATGGTGCCCAACCACTTGACGGTCCGGGATTGAACGCCGACCTGCATGAAACGAGACCGTCGCTTCTACCGTCCAGCCCAGTAGATGGACGGATGGAAGCTTGAGACAGATATGTCATAGAGAACTTTAGGAAAGTTTTATTTAAGCGTGAGGTAAGTGAGTAAATGGATGACCTTAAGAAATCAGGTTGTGGAGGCTATATAACTCCAGTCATAACTTTAACAATCCGGTATGATAACGAAATAGGCCAGGAGTCATAGCATTAAACAATATACGGCTAGAAAAGCGGGGTTTTCAGAACTACGAGCTACGATCCTGCAGGCACCAACTAGGTGAACCACACACACACACACACACACATAAGAACGTAACATAAGAACGGCCTTTAAACACTTGTGTAAGGAATCTTGAATCAGTAACATTTAATACCACATATGTCAGACCAATCCTGGAGTATGCGGCTCCAGCATGGAGTCCCTATCTAGTCCAAGCATAAGACTACTGGAAAAGGTTCAAAGGTTTGCCAACCAGACTAGTACCCGAGCTGCGAGGTATGAGCTACGAGGAGCGACCTGCAGGAATTCACCTCACTTCGTTGGAAGACAGAAGAGTTAGGGGGGACTGATCACCACATTCAAGATTCTCAGGTGAATCGACAGGGGTGATAAAGAACAGGCTGTTTACACCAAGGGGGCACACGCACTAGGGGACACAGGTGGAAGCTGAGTGCCCAAATGGGCCACAAGG
>WNGS01074742.1:0-10146 GCA_020271785.1 Procambarus virginalis | reverse complement strand
CAAGTAGTATTAAATGTGGTAGGCTAAATGTAACCATTGTTAGTCCGAAAATGATAACAGCATAATGTGACCAGAGTCAGAAACATAAAATGTGCAGCCAAAAGTACTGTAATTAATACGGCAGGACGTTGACGATGTATCCTGGACCTGTGGCACTTACCGATTGCTGAAGTTACAGTACCTGTGATGAGTAGTTATAAGGCATGCTCAGCTGGAACACCGCCGCCCGGGCCTTCAGCTGTGGACAGTGGCAGCATAACATAATGGGTAATCAAAACCGTAAATAAAGTAATGCCGGGCGACACCGGCAGACATGAGTCTGGAACAAACGTCCTGGAACATCAGGCCAACCTCAAACATTGGTCGGAGCATCCAACATCAGTCGGGACACCTTGGACAACATCAGTCGGACACCGGCCGCTGGGCCATCAGCTGCAGGATCATTCATATGGGCCCACTTCAGCCGGGACTTCAGCGGGGGGAGTTGTCCCGCAGGGGACATGCACAGCTGGAACACAACCAGCTGTGGCAGCTGGTGCAGGGACATCGGCAGCATAACATAATGTTTAATTGTAACCATAAAGGACTAAATAATGCCGGCACACCGGCCAGACTTAAGTCTGGAACATCAGTCAAACCTCGAGCATCAGTCGGAACATCAAACATCAGTCGGGACATAAACATCAGTCGGGACATCAAACATCAGTCAGGACATCAAACATCGGTCGGGACATCAAACATCGGTCGGGACATCAAACATCGGTCGGGACATCAAACATCGGTCGGGACATCAAACATCAGTCGGGACACCGGCCGCTGGGCCGTACCCCATGGCAGCCGGGCCATCACCTGGTCGATCCTCGACTGGGGCCACATCAGCGGGTGGGGTTGGGCCCCCGGGTGCATACTCAGCTGGAACACCATCGGCTGTGCTAACAGGTGCTGGGGCAACAGCAGCATAACATAATGTAATTATTAACCTGTAACTAACTCAACAATGCCGTCGACATCGGCCAGACTTAAGTCTGGAACATACCTCCTGTGGCCCATCAGTCGGTACAGCGGCCACAGGGCCGTGCCCCATGGCAACTGGGCCAGCAACTGCAGGACATCCAATGGGCCACTGCTGCCGTCATGGGCTGGCGGGGCGGGCCGCAGGAGGCATGCACAGCTGGAGCACCACCAGCTGGTCATGGTCAGCAGAACATAATAGGTAATTTGCGCCATAAATAACTGGTGAGAATAAGCGCGGTGTAATACTTGAAGAATGGTACATAATTAATTAATAGGGATCTCCAAATAAATAGTATAATAAAACTGCTGGATCGTGCCCCACGGCAGCTGTGCCATCTGCTGCTGGGTCGTCGTCTGGGGCCACATCAGCTGGGACGTCGCGGGCGGTCAGCCCTGTGGGGATACACTCAGCTGGGACACCACCAGCTGTCCCAGCAGTGCTGTGTCACCAGCAGCATAAACATAATGGGTAATTATAACCATAAATTACTGGTTATGAGACGGTTGGAAATTGATCAAAAGCCACAAACAAGTAATGACCTCTGATTGCATAAAAGCGGAGATTTTTCTGAAAGGGGGGAAAAAGAAACACTTGCGCAGCGCCTTCCGCGGCCTGCGCGGGAAGGTATGGGAGCTTATAAATAGGGAAGGAGCGGGAGGATCAGCCTCACTCTCACAGTCACCACAACAGTGCTCGAAACTCCTCTTCACAACGTCGGACCACGCACGAGATGGACAACGTGACGGCTACCCTGGTCCCAGACCTCGCTCTACTGGACGTGTTGGTACCCTCGACCTCGCAACTTGCTTCGGCAGGGGCCTCCTGCCCCACACTCCTATCGCCAAGGTAAAAGTGAAGTTTCTGTTTAATCTAGTCAGGACCTACCCAGTGCGGCGTGTGTAAAGCGCCATCCCCTAGCGGTCCCGTGTGTACCCCTTAGCTAGCTACCTTGGCCTCCTGCTGCCCTGGGGAAGCAGGAGCGCCCTTAGGGTCCGCGCCAGACTCCGCCGTGCGATGCTTTCTGGGTCGCTTTGCCCTTGGCGTTGATGCCACGTGGCCAGGCGGTGGCGGCCCTCCGCCCTTGGGCCCGGCCCTTAGGGCCCAAGCCAAGTCGGCGTCGACACGTGGCCAGGCTCCAGGCGGCCTGTCCCCGGGGCCCACGCCCTGGTCGTGACGCCCACGCGGCAAGGCGCTCCTTGGAGTGCACGCCCTGGGCCGTGCTCACCACGTGGCCGGGCGGGGGCGGCCCTCCGCCCTTGGGCCCGCCCTTAGGGCCCAAGCCAAGTCGGCGTCGACACGTGGCCAGGCTCCAGTGTGGCCTGTCCCCAGGGCCCGAGCCCTGGTCGTGACGCCCATGCGGCAAGGCGCTCCTTGGAGCGCACGCCCTGGGCCGTGTTCGCCACGTGGCCGGGTGAGGGCGGCCCTCCGCCCTCGGGCCCGGCCCCTAGTGCCCAAGCCAAGTCGACCGCGACATGTGACCAGGCTCCAGGCCTACGCCCGGGCCTGTTCCCGGGGCCCACGCCCTGGGCCGTGCTCACCACGTGGCTGGGGGGGGGGCGGCCCTCCGCCCCAGCCCCTAGGGCCCAAGCCAAGTCGACCGCGACATGAGACCAGGCTCCAGGCCTATGCCTGGGCCTGTTCCGGGGCCCACGGCCTGGTCGAGACGCGCCGCGCGGCAAGGAGCTCCTTGGAGCGCGCGCCCTGGGACGTGTCCAGCCTTCCTGCCCTCTGCCACGGGCCAGCGGGTGCTCGGCCCGTCCTTAGCGGACGGCATCCGGCATGGATTGCACGTGATTACTGTGCGTGCCCTGGGGGGCCCAGCAGCGTCCTGGGCACGGGTGTCGCCCTGCCTGGACCCTGGGTGCGGCCCGAGCACATGTCCCATGGTGGCCAAGCCTGGGCTTGGCTCAGCTGTTGTCCTGGCCGGTCTGGCGTTTGTGAGCCCGCCGATGATCATGACCTTAAATCAGTTCCTTTTCTTATTTTACACGTCGTGGCCAATCAACAAATATTCATTCACGCTAATTTTACGTTATTCATGGTTCCTACTCCCTATTATGGTATGCAGCCGATGCTCAGCAGTTGCTGGCCTGGCTGGGGGTGTCCGGCCGAGCGTCCCTTGGGGGCCAAGCCCAGTACTGACGCTGGCTCAGCTGATGCCCCGGTCGGCCTGGTGGAGGTGTTTCACGCCGATGACTCATGGCCTTATGTTTATTCATTTAATTCGTTTGTCCTTAACTAATAGCTGCGGCTATTAAACACTTACACAATACATTATTTTAACCAGTTATTTGTGGTTCTGGTTACCTGTTACGCTGGGCTTTTGCCCCAGCAGATGTGTTTCCTGATGATGACCCATGGCCTATAATTTCATTTATTGATTTGCTAGTTATTTTAACTATCCGTTTGTGGCTTTCATTCATCTATTCCACCTGTTATTTAACCAGTTATTTGTGGTTTCCTGCTTACCCATTATGCCATGCTGACATTGGCCCAGCGGACGCGATTCCTGCGGATGTAACTTGGCCTATAATTATTTCATCCATTAATTTTAGTAAATTTATTTATTCGTTCGTGGGTCTTACTCAACTATTCAGCCCGCTAATTTATCCAGTTGCTTATGGTTACTGATTACTCATTACGTTCTGCTGTCGTTGGCTCAGCTGATGTGTTCCCTGACGTTGACACAGGACCTATATTTAGTTCCATCTATCATTTGTTTAATTCCATTACTTGTCTGTGGCTGTTGATCATTTTACAAAACCCGCTCTTAACCAGTAATTTATGGTTAATAATTACCCATTACGTTACGCTGCTGATGACCAAGGAGCTGCTGGGCCAGCTGAGTGTGTCCCCACGGGGCAAGCCGCCAGCGACGTCCCAGCTGATGTGGCCCCGGATGTCGACCCAGCAGCAGATGGCCTAGCTGCCATGGGGCACGATCCAGCGGTTTTTATTATTCCTATTTATTTGGATATCCCTTTAATTAATAACTGTAGCCAATCTCCAAGTATTAAGTCACGCTAATTTTCACCAGTTATTTATGGTGCATAATTACCCATTATGTTCTGCTGACCATGACCAGCTGGTGGTGCTCCAGCTGTGCATGCCTCCTGCGGGCCCGCCCCGCCAGCCCAAGTGACGGCAGCAGTGGCCCCATACGATGTCCTGCAGTTGCTGGCCCAGTTGCCACGGGGCTCGGCCCTATATGGCCGCTGTACCGACTGATGGGCCCACAGGAGGTATGTTCCAGACTTAAGTCTGGCCGATGTCGACGGCATTGTTGAGTTAGTTACAGGTTAATAATTAACATTATGTTATGCTGCTGTTGCCCCAGCACCTGTTAGCACAGCCGATGGTGTTTCAGCTGAGTATGCACCCGGGGCCCCAACCCCACCCGCTGATATGGCCCCAGTCGAGGATCCACCAGGTGATGGCCCGCCTGCCATGGGGTACGGCCCAGCGGCCGGTGTCCCGACTGATGTTTGATGTCCTGACCAATGTTGATGTACCGACCGATGTTTGATGTACCGACCGATGTTTGATGTCCCGACCGATGTTTGATGTCCCAACTGATGTTTGATGTCCCGACTGATGTTTGATGTCCCGACTGATGTTTGATGTCCTGAATGATGTTTGATATCCCGACTGATGTTTGATGTTCCGACTGATGCTCGAGGTTTTGACTGATGTTCCAGACTTAAGTCTGGCCGGTGTTGCCGGCATTATTTAGTCCTTTATGGTTACAATTAAACATTATGTTATGCTGCCGATGTCCCTGCACCAGCTGCCACAGCTGGTTGTGTTCCAGCTGTGCATGTCCCCGGCGGGACAACTCCCCCCGCTGAAGTCCCGGCCGAAGTGGGCCCATATGATGATCTTGCAGCTGATGGCCCAGCGGCCGGTGTCCGACTGATGTGGTCCAAGGTGTCCTGACCGATGTTGGATGCTCCGACCAAGGCTTGAGGTGGCCTGATGTTCCCAGGACGTTGTTCCAGACTCATGTCTGGCCGGTGTTGCCCGGCATTACTTTATTTACGGTTATTGATTACCCATTATGTTATGCTGCCACTGTCCAGCAGCTGAAGGCCCGGGCGGCGGTGTTCCAGCTGAGCATGCCTTATAACTACTCATCACAGGTACTGTAACTTCAGCAATCGGTAAGTGCCACAGGTCCAGGATACATCGTCAACGTCCTGCCGTATTTATTACAGTACTTTCGGCTGCACATTTTATGTTGCTGATTCTGGTCACATTTATGCTGTTATCATTTTCGGACTAACATGGTTACATTTAGCCTACCACATTTTAATACTACATTGGGTGCTTTGCTTATGTTGCATGTTTGGTTACTTTGCTGTAACCAAACCCCTTTGCTGTAACCCCTCAATAATTTATTAACTTATTACAGTCTGTATGCGGGGACTTTGCTGCACAGTCATGTGGCTTACTATGGTTAAATTTATGTGGTTATCAGTGCGCGGGCTAAATGTTTACGTTTAGCCTAGCACGCTTTATTACTACTTTTGATGCCTTGCCCATGTTGCATGTCCATGTTACTTCTGCTGTCTTTACAGTCAGGTTGTTAAACTTTAGTTTGCCTCTTACGTTATTAACTACTTATAAACTCCCTACGTTTGGTGCATTGCTCATGCTGCATGTCTAGGTTAATATTGCTGTCTTTGCAGACCGGTTGTTTAACTTTAGCTGCCTTTAAGTTATTATCTAGGGCGGCTTGGATGCGCTAGTTAAAGTCTACGGGACCTCGCCTCTTGTGTAAAGTTATTAAGTAAAGTCAGCTGGAATGTGCTGTTGCAGTCTTCTTCTTACTCACTTGTTGTTTAGTTATTTACAGGTAATAATTAACCATTATGTTACGCTGCCGATGTCCCAGCAGCCGTTGGCACAGCTGGTGGGGTTCCAGCTGAGTATGTCCCATGGGGGGGCCACCCCCACCCGATGATGTTCTGCCAGATGTGGCCCAGACGACGATCCGGCAGCTGCCATGGGACACGACCCGCGGCTGATTCTGATGTTGCTGATGTGGTCCCTGCCGATGGTCTAGCGGCGGATGGGCCGGCTGATGGTGTTACAGCTGAACATG
The DNA here is from genome assembly GCA_020271785.1 of Procambarus virginalis. NCBI lineage: Eukaryota > Metazoa > Arthropoda > Malacostraca > Decapoda > Cambaridae > Procambarus > Procambarus virginalis. The sequence continues at coordinate 4,027 of WNGS01074742.1, read as the reverse complement.
TCCCCTGGGGGCCGAACCCGGCGGCTGATGTGCCTCAGCCGATGCTACAGCAGGTGATGTCCTGGCGGATGTGTTCCCCCCCAATGGTCAAGCGGCCGAAGGCTCAGCTAGCGGCGTCCCAGCTGAGCATGCCCTTATAATCATTTATCAGGGCTGCAGTAAGTTTCAGCAATTGGTAAGTGTCATAGGTTCAGGATCCTGTCATGTTCACAGAAAATGGTACCATCCGTTTTCTATGTGCGGCGGCTGGACGCCACTAGAGAAGGTAAACAACAAGACACAGGACGCCTGCCAAGCTTGGGAGCTACTCTATCATGTAATCGTCTGTTATTATTAAAGTCAGTAACCAGGAATGACTTTACCTCAACCTTACTACCAAGACTATCTCAGCTACACACAGACACCACACTGGCGACGACGATGAACTGGGAACGCAGGTATTTTGTTCAACAAAACACAAGGAAGGAGCATGCTGTCTCGCCCAGAGAGGGAGGAAGCTGTCTGTGAGCGCCATACCCGATGCTGTATGCAACCCCATGCTGTGTGCTGACTGTTGCTGTGTGCTGAGCGTTGCTGTGTGCTGGCCGTTGCTGTGTGCTGGCCAATGCTGTGTGCTACCCAAGCTGTGCTGAGTGTTGCTGTGAGAGGAATCTGCCGACGCTGTGTACGAAACGACGCTTTGATGCAGTGTACAAAACCTGATGTTTTGGTTACGAAACGACGCTCCGTGCTACAAAATTCTTCACGCTGTGAGCCTACTGCTGCCTACTGCTGCCAACTGCTACCTACTGCTGCCTACTGCTGCCAACTGCTGCCAATTGCTGTACCAACTGCTAACAACTGCTGTGTTGCTGTGAGTAGGAACAACACATGTACACAAGGGCTAGGTAAGAAGTCAGTTGCTGCTGTGTTGTGCACTGTTGTGAACTTTTGCATTAAAATGCTTGTGTGCTTTGCAAAATTAAAGTAATTACAGTGAATTCTTAAATAACATATACAGTGCAGTAAGTGTTATATATTCTGAGGAACATTTTAAGTGATAAGTTTAAATTTATTCAGTAAAAATGGCAAATATACCTCAGTTTCCTGCATTTGATCCTGACTGTGACCAGACAAACCTGTCACAGAGGTGGGTCAAATGGCTTAAAAGGTTTGAAAATTTGTTGATAGTTTCTGACATCAAAAGTGCTGAAAGAAAGCGTGCCTTTCTGCTTCACTATGCAGGTGATAGAGTTTGTGATATCTTTGATACACTGAAAGATACTGGTGGTGCCAAAGATTTTGCCAAAGCAAAACAACTCTCTAATGAAACTGTTGATCAATACCATACACGTCTGCAGGGTTTAGCAACCCATTGTGAGTTTGCTGATGTTGACAAAGAAATCAAACAGCAAATAATTGAAACATGCACATCTACACGTCTTCGTCGAAGAGCTCTAGAACTTGTTGATGATGAAAGTTCTCTTACCAAGATACTGGATATGGCTCGTCGAATGGAAGATGCTGCACGTGATGCTCGTGCCATGGAGTGCAGTGCCAACAACGGTTCTGCCACTGTTACTAACAGTCATGAAGTATGTAAGGTTCAGGGAGTACACCATGATCATAGAAGATATCATGCCAAACCTAACATTAAATTGAGCCGAGAACCACATCACAACTGGAGTCATGGAACAAGACTCAAGCAGTCACAACGACTCACATCAGAGGTTGTCAATAATAAATGTTACAATTGTGGAGGAGACTACCCACACCAAGATAATGTTTGTCCTGCACAAGGTAAGAAGTGCTATGAGTGTAGAAAACTAAATCATTTTGGTGCTATGTGTCGTTCCGCACTAAAGAAACCACAATCAATAAATAAAAGCAATGTACGAGGATCAAGTCATAGGAGTCGAGGTGGCAAACACAATATTGCACCTCAAATCAAGAATGTTAATAATATACAAGACAACATTTCATTACAACCAGTCTCAGATGACAGTGAATGTGATTATATTTATGGAGTACAATCAATCACAAAATGGAATGATCTTCCAAACAACCCAGAGACTATAGTATACATTGCTGGCATTTGTCTCAAAATTCTCATTGACACTGGATCAAACATTGACACCATTGCTGAGTGCCACTATGAAAAATTTAAAAAACAATTCCCAAAGCTTGAAAACTATAATGGCAAAGCCACTGCCTATGCTTCAAAGGTAGCCTTACCAGTGATTGGAACTTTCACTGCAGAGATTAAGTCAAAGAATGCAATGCTCATTACTACATTCCATGTTGTTAGGAATGCAAAGGAGTCTTTACTCAGTTACAAGACTTCAACCAAATTGGGGCTACTTCAGCTTTCTAATGCTGTAGCAGTGGAATCTGCAAACAATGTTGATGCTATTGTTGCTGAATTTTCTGATCGGTTTAAATCCATAGGTTGTTATACTGATAGCAAGGTACATCTGCATATCAACCCAGATGTAATTCCAGTTGCCCAACCACATCGCCGACAACCATTCCATACTCGCAAGAAAGTCGATGCCGAACTGGATAGGCTGATAGAACTAGATATCATTGAACCGGTAACAGGCCCAACACCATGGGTAAGCCCAATTGTCACTCCACCAAAGCCGAAGAATCCAGATGAGATACGCATTTGTGTAGACATGCGTGTTCCCAACAAGGCAATAATGCGTGAACGCCATCCTACACCCACTGTAGATGATATGATTTACCGCTTGAATGGTGCAACTGTATTCAGCAAGTTAGATTTAAACAAGGGCTATCATCAGCTTGAACTTGATGATGAGAGTCGATTCATCACAACGTTTACGACACATCGAGGTCTGTATAGGTACAAGCGCCTGAGTTTTGGTATTAACAGTGCTGCTGAAGTATTCCAGCACATCATCAGCCAGGTATTGCAAGATATACCTAATGCTGACAACATGTCTGATGACATCATTGTTTATGGCCGTACCCAAGCTGAACACGACAAAGCTCTTCGTGCAACATTGCAACGCTTACGAGAAAAGAATTTGACGCTAAGCCGAGCAAAGTGTGAGTTCAATCAACATAAAATTGAATTCTTTGGACATGTACTTAGTGACAAAGGTCTGTCTCCAGATCCTAAGAAAGTTGCAGATATCAAGAATGCTGCACCTCCTTCAACATCCACTGAAGTACATAGTTTTCTGGGAATGGCAAACTACTGTTCTCGCTTCATTCCAGATTTTGCTACCATTACGAAGCCTCTACGTGAGCTCCTGAAGAAAAATGCATCATGGTACTGGAGCGATGTCGAGCAAAATGCATTTGATGCTGTGAAAGATGCACTAGTAGAAAATGCGACTGCTGCATACTTTGATCCATCAATGGACACTGAGTTAACGGTGGATGCTAGTCCTGTTGGTTTAGGTGCTGTGTTAGCCCAACACAAACCTGGTCAACCAGATTCAAGAGTAGTAATTGCCTACGCCAGCCGTTCTCTCACAGATGTTGAGCAACGATACAGTCAGACAGAGAAGGAAGCTCTTGCTCTTGTATGGGGCTGTGAACACTTCAATGTGTATCTGCTTGGTGCACCCTTTACCACGATAGTCACTGACCACAAACCGTTGGAGACCATCTTCAATAATCCAAAGTCCAAACCACCAGCTCGCATTGAGAGATGGGCTCTTCGTCTGCAACCATACAACTTTACGGTGAAATACAAGCCAGGTGCAGGCAATCCCGCTGATTACATCAGTCGACATCCTGCCAACAGTTTCACCATCACCAAGCATCAGCAAGTTGCCGAGGAATATGTACACTCTGTAACCTGTGATGCAGTCCCTAAGGCTCTCACTCTTGATGAAATCCGTACTGCAACCCTAGAGGACCCAACTCTGCAAGCAACAGTGGATGCATTGACTAAGAAAAAGTTTCCACGCATCCCACCCTCAGGAGTTGACCAAGATGCATTCAAAGCACTTGAACGCATCCAGACAGAATTAAGTGTTACGCAACAACGGACACCGTGCTGCGAGGTACTCGT
>WNGS01074725.1:0-16559 GCA_020271785.1 Procambarus virginalis | reverse complement strand
ACTTCCTGCATGGTAGCTTTACTTCCTACATGACAGCTTTACTTCTACATGACAGCTTTACTTCCTACATGACAGCTTACTTCCAACATGACAGCTTTACTTCCTACATGACAGCTTTACTTCCAACATGACAGCTTTACTTCCTGCATGGTAGCTTTACTTCCTACATGACAGCTTTACTTCCTACATGACACCTTTACTTCCAACATGACAGCTTTACTTCCTACATGACAGCTTTACTTCCAACATGACAGCTTTACTTCCTACATGACAGCTTTACTTCCTGCATGGTAGCTTTACTTCTTACATGACAGCTTTACTTCCAACATGACAGCTTTACTTCCTACATGACAGCTTTACTTCCAACATGACAGCTTTACTTCCTACATGACAGCTTTACTTCCAACATGACAGCTTTACTTCCTACATGGTAGCTTTACTTCCTACATGACAGCTTTACTTCCAACATGACAGCTTTACTTCCAACATGACAGCTTTACTTCCTACATGACAGCTTTACTTCCTACATGACAGCTTTACTTCCAACATGGCAGCTTTACTTCCAACATGACAGCTTTACTTCCTACATGACAGCTTTACTTCCAACATGACAGCTTTACTTCCTGCATGGTAGCTTTACTTCCTGCATGGTAGCTTTACTTCCTACATGACAGCTTTACTTCTAACATGACAGCTTTACTTCCTGCATGGTAGCTTTACTTCCAACATGACAGCTTTACTTCCTACATGACAGCTTTACTTCCAACATGACAGCTTTACTTCCTACATGACAGCTTTACTTCCTGCATGGTAGCTTTACTTCCTACATGACAGCTTTACTTCCAACATGACAGCTTTACTTCCAACATGACAGCTTTACTTCCTACATGACAGCTTTACTTCCAACATGACAGCTTTACTTCCTGCATGGTAGCTTTACTTCCTGCATGGTAGCTTTACTTCCTACATGACAGCTTTACTTCCAACATGACAGCTTTACTTCCTGCATGGTAGCTTTACTTCCTACATGACAGCTTTACTTCCAACATGACAGCTTTACTTCCTGCATGGTAGCTTTACTTCCTACATGGTAGCTTTACTTCCTACATGGTAGCTTTACTTCCTACATGGTAGCTTTACTTCCTGCATGGTAGCTTTACTTCCTACATGACAGCTTCACTTCCAACATGACAGCTTTACTTCCTACATGACAGCTTCACTTCCTGCATGACAGCTTTACTTCCTACATGACAGCTTTACTTCCAACATGACAGCTTTACTTCCTACATGACAGCTTCACTTCCTGCATGACAGCTTTACTTCCTACATGACAGCTTTACTTCCTACATGACAGCTTTACTTCCAACATGACAGCTTTACTTCCTACATGACAGCTTTACTTCCTGCATGGTAGCTTTACTTCCTGCATGGTAGCTTTACTTCCTACATGACAGCTTTACTTCCTACATTACAGCTTTACTTCCTACACGACAGCTTTACTTCCTACATGACAGCTTTACTTCCAACATGACAGCTTTACTTCCTGCATGACAGCTTTAATTCCTGCATGACAGCTTTAATTCCTACATGACAGCTTTACTTCCAACATGACAGCTTTACTTCCTACATGACAGCTTTACTTCCTGCATGGTAGCTTTACTTCCTACATGACAGCTTTACTTCCTACATGACAGCTTTACTTCCTACATGACAGCTTTACTTCCTACATGACAGCTTTACTTCCTACATGACAGCTTTACTTCCAACATGACAGCTTTACTTCCTGCATGACAGCTTTACTTCCTGCATGACAGCTTTACTTCCTACATGACAGCTTTACTTCCTACATGACAGCTTTACTTCCTGCATGACAGCTTCACTTCCTACATGACAGCTTTACTTCCAACATGACAGCTTTACTTCCTACATGACAGCTTTACTTCCTGCATGACAGCTTTACTTCCTGCATGGTAGCTTTACTTCCTGCATGGTAGCTTTACTTCCTACATGACAGCTTTACTTCCTACATGACAGCTTCGCTTCCTACATGACAGCTTTACTTCCTACATGACAGCTTCACTTCCTACATGACAGCTTCACTTCCTACATGACAGCTTTACTTCGTACATGACAGCTTTACTTCCTACATGACAGCGTTACTTCCTACATGACAGCTTTACTTCCAACATGACAGCTTTACTTCCAACATGACAGCTTTACTTCCTACATGACAGCTTTACTTCCTACATGACAGCTTTACTTCCTACATGACAGCTTTACTTCCAACATGACAGCTTACTTCCAACATGACAGCTTTACTTCCAACATGACAGCTTTACTTCCAACATGACAGCTTTACTTCCAACATGGCAGCTTTACTTCCAACATGACAGCTTTACTTCCTACATGACAGCTTTACTTCCTACATGACAGGTTTACTTCCTGCATGACAGCTTTACTTCCAACATGACAGCTTTACTTCCAACATGACAGCTTTACTTCCAACATGACAGCTTTACTTCCAACATGACAGCTTTACTTCCAACATGACAGCTTCACCCCCTGCATGACAGCTTCACCCCTGCATGACAGCTTCACTCCCTGCATGACAGCTTCACCCCCTGCATGACAGCTTCACCCCTGCATGACAGCTTCACCCCCTACATGACAGCTTCACCCCCTGCATGACAGCTTCACTCCCTGCATGACAGCTTCACTCCCTGCATGACAGCTTCACCCCCTGCATGACAGCTTCACCCCCTGCATGACAGCTTCACTCCCTGCATGACAGCTTCACCCCCTGCATGACAGCCTGACTTTCTCCTTCACTTGGTATCTCCCAAGTATCCCTTTTATTGACAGGTAAACACAGACATTCGGGGAAAGTAATTCTCCCAAATTATTTCTGTTCCCATCTTTATTCGAGCCCGGATCTTGTCAATTTCTCTTCCTCTTTCTCCTTCCATTCTCTCCTGGCCCTCAGTCCGCCATTAGCAGCGCCCGCCTGTCAATTATGCATCTTTTAATACACCATTATAGAATTTCTTATGGCTGACTTGGGTAGCATTACACGCAGGTGCAGGTGAGTCTTGGTCTCGGGTCTTGGTGTCTGTCTCGCACTAAGGAATGTCAGCGGGTATTTCACTCGTGCGAGTTGATGAAGTCTACAACAGAATCAGAGGTTGAAGAGTGCATGTTAGATTGATGATTACTTGCGCCTGAATGTCAATACAATTGGGTTGCAGTATTATATTTTCTGAGAGAGGGGGGGGGGGAGGGAGAGGAGGGAGAAAAAGAGAGAGGGGAGGAAAAAGGGTGGTGAGAGGGAGGGAGGGAAAGGGAGGAAACGTGAGGTGAATGAGAGAGAGGGGAGACAGAGGGTATGCTGGGGAGACGGTGGAGAGGGAAGGAAAGTGGTATGGTGTTCCTTGTCTAGTCAATATATTTCGATAATTGGAAATGTCTGTACGATGCTGGAGGCTATACACACCTGGTGCTAGCCTCGAACTGTTATCCCACTAAGTCGTCTTGGGTTCTTGCCCAACATAAGTGGGTCGTTATTGGCATCAAACTAAAGAATGCCACGTGGAACTGTGCCAAACGTACCCCCAACATTATATATCGCAGTACCATTATGACTACCGAGAATTACAAATACTTTTTTTTATTAAAAAAAACAATTAAGTGCTGATCATGCCATAACTGTCAATAACTCTACCTTCCTAATCTACCTACCAACCTTTCTACCAAAGTACCTAATCATACTTTGGCCACAATTGGCAAATCTGTGTTTATGACCTGATCAACAATGAGACTCGTGCACCTCCTGAACACCAAACAGCAAGCGTCCACACCACATAACACAGTTAATAAATATTAAACTTGTATAATAATAGTTAAGTTTTCTCGACCTAAACAGCGTTATATTATACAAACCTTTCATGACAAGTTACGAAACCAAGAAAAAACATTTTGCTTCTTACGACTAGTGGAACAGGACATGAATTGTTCTCTGTAGTCTGAGCGTTGTCTGGCCTAGCAAGAGCCCACGTCACACACAAGTTATACAAGTTAGAATGACTAGGAACCAGGCTTGTCAAAGACCGTAACACACCGTCACGTTCACTTAACACACTCCTCCTTCGGTCTGGCAAAGTTGGTACAGCCGAGAGATGCATTTGTAATGGAACAAAGGGGTTAACGAGCCGAGATAAACAGCGTCGCTACAACTAAAACACCACTCGGGAAATTGACGTGATGACTGGCCAAAGACCAACCAAGAGTGAGGAGAAGTTTGCCTGAAACTTTACGTTAATGGCACTGGTTGTCAGCAACTGCTCCTTCAGCTGCTGTAACTACCTTCATGAGTATCTCTAACTCACGTCTGAGCTTCAATGGTACATTTATTAGTATCTCTTACTCATGTTTCAGCTCTGTTACTTGTACCTCAGTACCTGCAACTCCTACGTGTCTCAATTTATGTTGCTCATACTTGAGTACTTGTTACTCATGTTACAGCTTCTGTAGCTTATACCTGAGTACTTATAACTCATGTTACAGCTTCTGTAGCTTATACCTGAGTACTTGTAACTCATGTTACAGCTTCTGTAGCTTATACCTGAGTACTTGTTACTCAAGTTGCAGCTTCTGTCAACCAGCTCTTCCGCCTCTCACGCGACCCTCCCTCCCCCCCAACCTACCACTCCCCCTCCTCCTCACTCACCAGCCAACACCTCACTGGCTCCAGATGAAACAATGCCGCCCGATATGGAAGCAATGATTACCCACGTGATAAAAAATCACCCACTCATGCAAGAATTAATGAGCAAGAAAAAATAAACTTGAGAATACCCTATGTACAATCCAAAAGACCCAGGAGGACATACTTCAAATTCTGCAGGGCCTGAACTTGTCTCAGGCGAGTTCAGCAGGTTGCAACTTGGTGCATGAGGATGCAACACGAGCCACGGCACATAACAGCAGACTCAGTGCTATCGATGCCCCAGTGAACACATCTACACCAGTGAACGCAACACCTCTAGTGAACACAACACCACCAGTGAACACAACACCACCACCAGTGAACACAACATCGCCAACAGCACCACCAGTGAACACAACGACACTAGTGTACACAACACCATTGACCACTGACACCCATACAAACAGTACCACCAGCACATGACGGTGGTGCAACACCACATACAACACCACCAGTGCACACACTCTCACCAGCAACAACACCGCCGCACACAACACATCTGATGACCAACACCTCTACGATTGATAACCACGGTGAAGAAAGTCTCACTATCCTACAATGGAACTGCAATGGCGTTCGAAGTAGACTTAATGACATCATACAATACGCTCGTGAACACCAAACTGACGTCATAGTGCTACAGAAGACACTGGTGAGTAATGACGTCAACCCAAGGTTCAGCGGTTATCGCAAGTTTTCCCTGCCATCTGGGGACAGGAAACGGGTCTTATTACCTACGTCAGCAACAACATACCTGCACAGGTTATTGATGATCTTCTCATGGAGGATGACTATGAATCACTGGGAGTAACCCTTCACTTAAACAATAATGCCCTACATATAATCAACCTATATGTGCCACAGAGTAAACTTGACCTTGACACACTGCCTGAATTTGTTAATGAAGAACCTACCCTGCTGGTTGGTGACCTTGATGCCAGACACCCACACTTTGGTGCCAACTGCCATCAGCCCAATGTAAATGGACGGAAACTGTCACTCTGTCAGGGGGAAGTGAAAACCTTAGAGGCCTGGGTGATGAACAGCCAACTCACCTCAGAGGAGGAAGATTAGACTTTGCTCTCCTGCTGAATGCACAGGACATGGATGCCAGTACACACATTGTGCACAGTTTATGTAGTGACCACTGGGCACTGATTACCACCGTCGACATGTTCAAGAGAAGGAAAGAGACAAATAAAAGAAAAAGGTTATTGCTCAGACCAGATATGAGGCCGCTTTTCATAAACAGGATGAGTGACTGGTTCACGGAATACCAATTCCCAGAAGACACTAATACATTTGTTGATGACCTTAACGACCAAATTGAGCATTGTCTCAGAGTTCCGCGCCGTACGCCTGGGCGCAGTAACCCTCAGAAGAAGAAAATATAATGGTATGAGAACGACTACATAAAGATGCTCAATGCAAATGTAAGGAAGGCTTAATACTTAAGCCTACCCCTCCTATTTTCTTTCTTTCTCTTTCCCTTTCTTTATCTCTTTTCCTACGCTCCCTTGCTATCCTCTTCTTATTCCTATCTCCTTCTCATTCGGTGGTTATAATAGGAGCTGCCTCGTATGGGCCAATAGGCCTTCTGCAGTTCTTATTACTATCCCCTTTACTACACCTTACTTTGCTCCTTCTCTTGCCTATTTATTGCCCGTCTCTACTCCCTCATCACAATCGACTTGAGAATGGTCCAGGACGGACCGAAACGTCATCGTCTCTTCACCTTCTAGTGTGTGGTCTGGTCAACATACTTTAGCCACGTTATTGTGACTCATCGCCTGCAAATGTAAGGAACATGAGTAGAGAGTACCGGAGACATCCCACTGACAGCAACCAAGAACTGTTTAAAACTGTGTGTCAAGTAGCCAGGGAAGAGAAGAGTAAAGAGCGGGAAAAACAATGGCTTGAATTCACTAGCTCTATTGGAAGAGAAACATCTGCAAGACGAGTATGGGCAAAAATTCAGATAGCTAAGGGGGGCAGAACCCGGCCTGCGGTTCACAAAGATCCCCAGGGTAAGGCTGAAGAACTAATACGGGTACATGTTGGTAACTCTACACTTAATGTGTTGAATGCCTATGCACCAACTGGCCTCCTCCAGTATACTGACCTACCTAGTTTTGCACATACTGATTCTACAATATTAATTGGGGATTTAAATGCTAAACACAAACAATTAGGGGATCAACTCACAAACACCAACGGGAGAAGATTGTTGGCACTTCTCGATGCATATGGTGATGTTCAAATTATCAGTAAGAATCAACCAACGCAAATATATGGAGGTATTCTAGATAGGTGCATTAGCTTTAACCTGTCATACACAACTCATGAGACTGATATTATGGATGACTTAATGTCTGACCATTTAGCCATAACAGCTAACATACACGTGGCTAATGTTGACCTACCTGGCACTAAGCTGAGTAGACGCAGGCTAACAGTAAGGAAAGAGCAAGAAAAATTCTTTATAGACAGCATAGAACATTGGTATAACAATTATGAGCCTGAGAACGTACAACAGTTTTATGATGACCTCGTAAAAAAACCTATGAGGCCATCAAAAATAGTGAGACGCACCAAACAAAAAGACGTACTGAGAAACAGGTCAGACACAACCAGTACTATGATGATGCTAAACTGAAAGAGCTTAAATCAATTGCTAGACAGACAGGTAGAGCATATAAGAGCCTTAGAACTCCTCAAATGTTAAAACTGTTTCAGGCCGCGCTTGCAGCGGCAAGGGAGAGAAAGACTGAACTGAGACAAAATGAATGGGAGGGTTTTGTTAGTGGACTTAACCTGCATACTCCCCTGGGCAAAGCCTGGAAAGGCATAAACAAAATTATTGGTAAAAATTAGTAGACAAGTTTCTCACCCAAACCCGCAACAGAAAGCTAATCAGTTAATTGCAAAATGGGCTCAGGTTTCCAGCCTTGGAATGTTACCAGCTAGCACTAGGGAGAAATTGCAGGAGAGGTCCACAGACAGAAATTCTCTCATAAATTTCATGTTGAGCAAGCAACATGATGAATGTGATGTTCCATATACAGATTATGAATTGGATGCAGCCCTCTCCAGGGGCAGTATCACTGCTCCTGGTGAGGACGGTATCACCTATGATATTCTAAGACTTCTACATCGTGTACCCGGTAACCATTATTAGAATTGTTTAATGCGAGTTATGTCACTGGGCAGTTGCCAGTATCATGGACCACCAGTCTTACGGTACCTGTACCAAAGGCCTGGCTACCCTGATTGTGGTAAAAACTCCAGGCAGTATATCTTCTTTTAATTGACTTCAGTAAATTAAAGTTTATCTTATTTTTTCTTAGTAGGTAAGAAATTGAGTGGACTGTATGTACTTGTTAAAACTGCCTGAAATTAATCTCACACAAATTGGGGGGACAATTTGTAGCTTAAACCACTTTGTAATGGCTCCTTCTTAAACTACAAATTGTTTACCTAAGTTTAATTATATTATTTTATCATACCACATATGGTGGTCTAATCTACTATTATTTCAACAATTATTACTAGTTATGAATACTACTACTACAATAACTAGAATGGCCTTATCTGAGCCTGTAGTAAGGGCCTGCTAAGGCTGTGTCATGTTAGCATCTATGTGGGTGTGGCCCTGTGCCTCATGGTGCCAATGGCGGCTGTGGAGGCCTTCAAGGCTGGCAACAGCTAGGTACATGTGCATAGTTCTACTGCTCAGCTACTTGCTGTTCCAAGTCACAATTTACCTGTTTGGGATGCAAGGAGTTAGTACATTTCCCTAAACATATCAATACAGGTATAACATGGTATGTGAGGGCTGTAAAAATGGGGTACACGTACATGGTGTTGGTGTTGTTCATATATCATAACCGACTTATACCCTTGATATTAAGCAGTGCACTAGAATAATAAACAAATACTTGGTAAGCCGGATACAATCGTTGTTGTAGTTGTTGATAGGCTGTGTTGTTGGTTGTTGACACGTAAATAGGTGTCTAGGTGTTAAACCAACTCTGGAGCCATGGGCAGCGTAAGGCTGCTTTGTTATTGTTTTCGTGTGAGCGTGGCGTCTGTAAGAGACGCTCTGCCTCCCTGTTGTTCCAATATTTTTTCCACTTCTAAGTTAAATTTACGTTAACAAGGGAATCAAGCTATATTTTGGTGTTAATAATTATATTCAGTCTTATTGAACACTTTTTTATTCAATTTAGACATTAAACTGTTGTATGAACAGTGGTTTAATAATGTAAATACTGCGGCGACGTCGATGACGTCACGGAGTCTCCCATTCTCTAATTTTAAGAGGATACTGTTAAGGGAAGACTATACTATTTGTGTATGAGTGTGTCGGTTTCCCGACATAATTCCGGGGGGGAAGAACACGGGTCGAAGTCCCGGTAAGGACTGCGATCACTTTATTCTTCTCCTTCAGAATTATAATGCTGCTTTAATTTGAGTTTACATTGTTGAGCTGCAGTCCTTTGGGGACGTATGTCCCGTACTGGCGTATCGGGTGCTGGAAGTCGCTGTACGTCTTCGTTCCTGGCCAGTTCTAAAGGAACTAATTTCTCTAAAGTTTTGAGAGTAGTGTTGCCTCGGCATTTCACTTTCACTATTCTCAAGATGCCCTGGCTGTCTGGATGAACAGAGACTATTTGACCTAAAGGCCACTCTGAGCGTGGTCCATCACTATCCACCAGAACTATGTCACCAGGGTTCAAGTTAATTCTGTTGTAGGGGTTGTTTGCCCCGTAATGATACTCTCTCAGAGCTGTAAGGTATTCTCGAGTCCATACGTCATTCCACCGACTTATCACCCTTGATAGATGTTTGAAACGTTGAACCAAATCACTCTCTTGGACATATGAAGGATCCTCTGGTTCCTCGTCCGTAAGGGACACAAGTGTTTTGAGAGGTCTACCATACATCAAATGAGCTGGACTTAATGGTTCACGCTGCAAAACATCATCAGAGAGGTAGGTAAGTGGTCGGTTATTGACTCGTGCTTCTATCTCTATGACTACTGTTTGAAGCTCCTGCAGGTCAATCTTTTGGCGGTGTAGGGTTTTCCGTAGAGAACGTTTTACCGTACCAACCATGCGTTCATAGAAGCCTCCGTGCCATGGTGCTCTGGGAGGTATGAATTTCCAATGGCACTGCCGTTGATTTAGGGCTGTGCGTACCTTTGGATGTGTCCAGATTTTCCTCAGACATGCTTCTCCTGCCACTAAGTTGGACCCATTGTCTGAGATCATTAACTTAGGACAGGATCTACGTGAAGCAAACCTGCGGAAAGCCTGTAAGAATGCTTCGGCACTCATATCGGGAGTCACTTCTAGATGGACTGCCCTTGTTGTGGCACAAGTAAAAAGACAGATGTAAGCTTTTACTGGTTTCTTGTCTTTAGTGCCTGTAAGTGTTAGTGCTCCTGTGAAATCTACTCCTGTAGTCTCAAAGGGACGAATATGTACGACTCGTTCCTTCGGAAGTGGAGGTGGGCCAGGATATGGACACACTCTGGCATCGTATCTCCGGCAAACAACACAGGATTTGATTATTGATTTTACTGTCTGTCTACCTTGGGGTAGCCAGTACTGTTGTCTTAAGTCTGTGAGAGTATCTAATACCCCACCATGCAGAGTGCAGTATTTGTGTATATGTAACACAATTAGTTTGCTTACTATGTGGTGACGAGGGAGCAATATTGGATTTTTTGCTTCCAAATCTATGTCAGCGTGCTGTAAGCGGCCTCCGCATCTGATTATGTTATAATTGTCAGTGTCTAACCAGAGACCCAGATCACGTTGTAGCTTCTTTGGAACATTGTCAAATTCTGTCCCGAATGTGTCGATCTGAGCTCTTTTGACCCAATACCTTAGGGCATTAGGGAATTTATGCTTGATTCCTATTTTCTTTAGAAAATCAAACACTACTTGGGTGACACCTATAAGTTTGTTCAGTTCAGAGTACCGAGTAGGATCAATTACCAAAGTCCGAGGTGGTTCTGGGTTCTCAGTGGGAACAGTAACATTGGTCACAATGACTTGTGGCTTTTGTTCAGGCCACTGGTCGCTGATTAGCCACTGAGGTCCATTGAACCACATCTCTGCCTTTGTTAATTGCCGTAAAGTCAGTCCTCGGGAGAGATAGTCAGCTGGATTCTCTTTTGTGGGTACATATCTTAGTTTATACCCTGCTGACAACTCTCGTATTTCCTTAACGCGGTTACTCACGTAAGGATTCTTACTGTTATTGTTCTTAACCCACTGTAGTACTGCCTCATTATCTGACCAAACTACTGTTTCTTTAAAGTGGATGTGGCGTAAGGCCTTGATCAAATAATGAGCCAATCTTACTCCTAACAGTAAGGCTGTTAATTCCAGTTGTGGCAGTGATCTTTTCTTTAAAGGTGCCACTCTGGCCTTTGATGTGAGCAAATTGGCTTGCCCATTTGTGACCAGGTAAGCTACTGTTCCATAAGCCTTTCCTGAGGCATCACAGAATACATGTAGCTTAATTGGTTCTTTTTCATTTACTACTGTGTTCCTGGGGAACTTGACAGACTCTAGGGTACTTAAATCTTTTACTAAACCTTGCCATTTTTCTTGTAGGGCAGGTGTTAGAAGATCATCCCAGCCTATCTTTTGTTGCCAACATTCCTGTATTATCAACTTCCCATTAATCAGTACTGGGCTTAATAGTCCTAATGGGTCGAAGGGTTTGCTGACTTGTGATAGTAATTTTCTCATTGTTAAGTTAGTGGTATCAGGCTCCACTGACTTGATTGTCAACTGATCTGTTGTCGTGTTCCATTCGACACCTAGTACCTTTGTCATCTCGGGTACCTGGTAATCGGGAAATTCAGTTGAGATCAGTTGATTTAATTTTTCATTGTTAGAGACCCAAGATTGGAGAGGCATATTGGCTCCCATTAATTCTCGATTGGCCTCATGGTATATGTCCAACAGTTTACTTTCACTGTTGGTTGTACCTTGAAAATTATCCACATACAGGTTTTTGCTAATTTCCGTCTTGTTTGGGCTATTGGACTTCTTCAAGTGCGTATCCAAGGTAGCTTGGAGCAGAAAAGGAGATGACGTGGCGCCAAAAAGGACAGAGGCAAACCGGTAAGTGATTAATTCACTGTTCGGATCGTTAGGATCCTTAATCCATAGGAACTTTGTGTAGTTCCGGTCTTCTTCTTGAAGACCTACCCTAAGGAATGCCTTGCTGATGTCGGCCGTATATGCATAAGTCCCAATACGGAACTTTAACAGCACGTCGTAAAGCCTTTGTGTTAGGCTAGGGCCAGTTTGAAGACAGTCGTTTAACGAAACACTACTCGGCCTCATTTTAGCACTGCAATTAAATACTATCCGTAATGGGGTAGTTGCAGAATTCTTCTGTACACAATGATGTGGTAAGTAGTGACCTTCCTTTGGGTTATCATTTGTAACAACTTCGATAAATTTGTCATCGAGTTGCTTCTGTATTATTTCATGGTACAACTTCAAGTTCTCAGGTTGTCTTTGTAAGCGCAACACCTGTGATCTCAATTGGTTTTGTGCCATAAAATGGTTGACGGGTAGCTGAGGGTGATTCAGCTTCCATGGTAGCCTGACCCAGTATTGATTATCTCTGTATATAACTGAGTCCAGGTATTGTTTGTAAGTCCAGTCATCATCTGGGCTAGGTTGTTCAGGGACAATGCCGAGAGTTGCCAGGTCCCATAACTTGTGTACAGGGGGATCAAGCTCTTCCTCGGACATGTCTCTGAGTTGCAGTGGAGACTGGTCTCCTAGTCATGCAACCATTACTGGGTTGGCATGTTGGTGTTCTACAGGTGCGGGTTGGTTTAGCCGTAATACAGGGCCTGTTAGCAAATAGCCACCTGCAGATGGTAACACGTTCATACCGTGTTTGTATTCCTTTCCTTTGATAAACTTATGGTAGACATCTGATCCCATAAGGATTCCAATATTGGAAAGGTTATCTGTTGTGATTTTATCAGCCAAATGAATTCCCCTTTTTTCTAGGAATTTGGCTGTTGTCCCCAGACCATATACATATAGATCTGTTGGGAATCTATCTACTACTAGAGCTTGTACATTTTGTTCGTAACCTCCTAATCGTACTTTGGGTTGTACTACCTTGAAAACTCGGGCTCCTGAGTCAGTCAGGAATCCTGCTATGTTTATTCGTGTCTCCTCTACAGGTGTAAGTTTCAGGGTATCTACCAACTCTTTGGATATAAAGGTCAATTGGGACCCTTGATCAAATAATCCACGTACGGTGGCTTTGTTCTCTCCATTTCTAATGATCAATCGTGCAGTAGGTAGAGCTGATTTATGTTTAGACCTTGTTGAGAAAACACTTATGTCAGGTAGCACAGTACAAAGCTGTACTGAGGTGTTAGTTCCTTCCTCCTCCTGTGGTTTGGCAGACTTTGTACTTGAATCCCCACAAAGTGCTGTATGGTGTTGACCCTTATGGCACCTATAACAGGTGCGTATTGTTGATGTGCAGCTGTCGGGATGATGTTCCCTTATACACTTGGTACATCTATGTATCTCCTTGAGTCGTTTTATGCGTGTTGCACGATCGGGGTATCGTCTGCAATTGTACATGGAATGTGATTGTTCACAGAACAGACATGGTCTCCAGACGTTAACAGTATCTTGAGGAGTCACCGATTTGGGTGACGCGTTACCTGTAGGTTTGGAGGTACCAACTGCGTATGTGCCCACACTGCCTTGTCTCCACTTTGGAGAGGGAGAAGTTGTTTTAGATTTGTTTGGAGTACTGTTTGTACTCTGTTGTTTACTATTAGTAGTAGACGAAGGTTTAGATGTCGCTTTTTCATCTGGGATAACTCTTTCTCGTTCTATGATGGTTTGTAACCCCTTTGTAATCTCTGTTACTGTCAGATATGACTTTCCATACAACACAAACAACTTATCCAGGATGTCCCTGGGTAATTTGCGAGTCATATGGACTTGGATTATCCAGTCTGATTCATCCAAGTTTACTTTATTTTTAAGTGCCTTAAGCAAAGACTCAAGCTCCAATCTAAAGGCTTGGAGTGAGACTGCTGTATTATTTGGATGTTTAATATCTAACAGCTTCTGGGTTAAAATTCTGATAGTCCTTTCAGGCTTCGCATAGTTGTCCTTGAGTAGTTGTACAGCATTGTCATAATCGTCATCTGTGTGATTCAGATTACAGACTACCTGAAAGGCTTCATCCTTCAAGACACTCTGTAAATACGTAAACTTTGTCGTCTTTGGTACATTGACATTAGAATCCACAGAATCGACAAATTTGCTCCAGAAATTGTCCCAATTCTCGTCCTCTGTTCCAGAAAAAGTTGGAAGACTGAGTGATGGTAATTTGACTTCTGGTGCTGTCTGATTCTGGGTAGTTGTAGCTGCAACATTTATATTGGCCTTATGGGCGTTTATCAAATCTTCATAACGTTGTAATTGTTCAAACATTGCATCTTCATAATCAGAGTGTTCTTGGAGAATGTTGTTCATCGTATCTTCATCAATACTAGAATTGTTCAGTAAATCTTGATACTGTTTCATTTGTTGCAACACACGGTCATATTTGTTCCGTGTAAGCTTAAGATAGTTTTCCAGTGCTGCATAATTAACTGGAGTTTGATTACTCATGTCTTCACATTTGTTAATCTGCCTTGTGAGATGCCCCTTTAAGGCCCTAAGGGTTAATTTTACATTTTGGAGTGTAGACATCTTGAAAGTACTTGCTAGTCGTATGGACTTTTAACTATTTGGCACTTGAATTAGTAAAGCAACTAGTTTCCGAACTAGAGCTGTTTATCATTTAAAATATATACTACTGTATAATCATACACGCTATAATTTGAGTGGTAAGCCTGTATCAATGCTGGTATTCCGCAAGCTAGCCCGTCTTTATCACTCTTGGTTGGTACAGAGACACAGGTTAACACTCAAAGGTGAAATGATTATAGTTAAATTATACCTATAATTATATGTATGAATATCAGGTTGACAACACAACTCGGGTTGTCATGAATACTGCATAAAAATATGTACTTGCTAGGTTGTAATATATGTTCAACTCTAGACAAGTGTAAAAAATTCTTACCCTTACACCAGGTTAGCACAATAAATTAAACTAGGTTGCTGTACAACACCAGCCTAAAATGTCCTACCCTTGTGCAAGAATTTGCTGTAAACAATGTGGTATGCAGTATGTAATGGTGCAATATTAAAGTAATGTTTATACTTAAATTACAAAAACATTTATAAGTAACTTATAAGTAAAGTAGCCTCTTATCAACCTCTTGTAATGAAAAGGGCACAATAGTTCTTTGGCATAGGCCTCAGAACAATAATAGTGCTTTGTTGTAGTTTTGCTTGCTATGAGATTGAAAAGTTAGGCTAGAAAATGTAAATATAGCAATGTCTTTCTGCTATAATATTGCACTACTAATGTATATCAGGATTTTATATCTAGATGCAATGTACCTACTGGTTAACTGTAATAATCATCTAGGTTCAAAGGACCATAATTTATGTGGTAAAAACTCCAGGCAGTATATCTCCTTTTAATTGACTTCAATAAATTAAAGTTTATCTTATTTTTTCTTAGTAGGTAAGAAATTGAGTGGACTGTATGTACTTGTTAAAACTGCCTGAAATTAATCTCACACAAATTGGGGGGACAATTTGTAGCTTAAACCACTTTGTAATGGCTCCTTCTTAAACTACAAATTGTTTACCTAAGTTTAATTATATTATTTTATCATACCACATATGGTGGTCTAATCTACTATTATTTCAACAATTATTACTAGTTATGAATACTACTACTACAATAACTAGAATGGCCTTATCTGAGCCTGTAGTAAGGGCCTGCTAAGGCTGTGTCATGTTAGCATCTATGTGGGTGTGGCCCTGTGCCTCATGGTGCCAATGGCGGCTGTGGAGGCCTTCAAGGCTGGCAACAGCTAGGTACATGTGCATAGTTCTACTGCTCAGCTACTTGCTGTTCCAAGTCACAATTTACCTGTTTGGGATGCAAGGAGTTAGTACATTTCCCTAAACATATCAATACAGGTATAACATGGTATGTGAGGGCTGTAAAAATGGGGTACACGTACATGGTGTTGGTGTTGTTCATATATCATAACCGACTTATACCCTTGATATTAACAGTGCACTAGAATAATAAACAAATACTTGGTAAGCCGGATACAATCGTTGTTGTAGTTGTTGATAGGCTGTGTTGTTGGTTGTTGACACGTAAATAGGTGTCTAGGTGTTAAACCAACTCTGGAGCCATGGGCAGCGTAAGGCTGCTTTGTTATTGTTTTCGTGTGAGCGTGGCGTCTGTAAGAGACGCTCTGCCTCCCTTGTTCCAATATTTTTTCCACTTCTAAGTTAAATTTACGTTAACAAGGGAATCAAGCTATATTTTGGTGTTAATAATTATATTCAGTCTTATTGAACACTTTTTTATTCAATTTAGACATTAAACTGTTGTATGAACAGTGGTTTAATAATGTAAATACTGCGGCGACGTCGATGACGTCACGGAGTCTCCCATTCTCTAATTTTAAGAGGATACTGTTAAGGGAAGACTATACTATTTGTGTATGAGTGTGTCGGTTTCCCGACAGCCCTCTCCAGAGTGCATGAGGTAGAGGCAGCTCCACCTGCCACTCAACCTCCAGTGGACGTGATTCACCCGAAACGGCAGGCTTCGGGGGAGAGTTGTGACGATAATCTCT
>WNGS01074724.1:0-13842 GCA_020271785.1 Procambarus virginalis | reverse complement strand
CGATGGCTTGCTGTCCCTATCGTGGCCACTAGACAGATAATGGCCATCAGGTAAATTCAGGTAGTATTCAAATCTAAATTTTAAAAATATAATAATAATAATAATAATAATAATAATAATAATAATAATAATTCATTGTGTCGGGGGACAGGAAGCCAATATATATATACGTGACAAGCTTATATCGAGGGTCCCCCCCCCCAAGGTCGAAATACTGACCCCTCCCCCCCTCTCAGAGATGCAACCCCACAACAAGCTAAGTCCTGGTATCTATTTACTGCTAGGAGAACAGCGGCCTTAGGTGATTGGAAACGCGCCCATCCATTTCTGTCCCACCTAGGATTCGAACCCGGGAGGGCTACGTTCACTCTCATCCCAGCCCGTCCTCATAAACGAAGGCCATAGTCCATTCCATGCACCCGCCAAACCCCTGTTTATGAATAAAAAACGGTTTACACACGACTCACAAGTGATGACGTCCGAACACTTCTCGGATCAAGTGCTTCGCTGACGACTTGTGTTCGAGCCACAACGCTGTAATTGCTTCACCCACGAACTACAAATACAAATAATCGCCAACAGAACCTAAACACCTAACCTAATCAATGCCTAAATATGCACAATATGCTAATATATAATAATAATATTAATGTATATTTAAGAAAATTGCTATTTTGAATGAACAGCAAGTTAAAATTGATGTATGCGTCGTTGGGGTCAACCGCTGGATGGAATGGACTTGGTGTGAGGACGGGTTGCAACAAACATACCGCCAGAGCAGCTTGTACAACCCCTCCACCCCCCCTTCCTTTCCCTCATCCTCAATAGGAACAAACCCTACTGGATTGTTCACGTTCACAAAATCTCAATGCTATTTCTACAACTAATTCCAAGATTGTCAAAGTTTCTCCCATCCCCCTTTTTCTTAAAAAAAATCTAATTGGATTTTGACCTGCAGTAAAGTTTTAGGTTTTAGGGGTTCAGCGGGTAGGTGGTTCCACGAGTTTACAACCCTTTGGTGTAAAAGACTCTGTTGACCAAACCACACACACTAGAAATTGAAGAGACGACGACGTTTCGGTCCGTCGTGGACCATTAAAAAGTTGATAAAAGGCTTTCCTGTCCTCTGTTCTGCCAGTTACAGCCCCGCTCCTGTGCCAGGTAAGTCCACTACGGGCTCACCATAGCCCGTGCTACTTTGGAACTTTTGTTCTAAGTAGCTAAAACAACAACTCTGTTCTGCACTGTGGTGCGTTGAGCTTGAAGCTGTTGTTGTGTACATTTGACCTCTTAGAGAAGAGAGATGGAAATTACCAAATTGGATGGATTAATGCCATCCAATTTGTTCAGTGTTTACGTGTGAACGAAATCCGCCTTGACGTGTCTGTGTGTCCAGTGTTGTCAGTCCCGCGGCCCCTCAAGCTCTCCTGGTGAGAATGTCGGCCAGTTCTGGACTGATTGTTGTGGGGGCTCCCGTGGCCACCTTCCCCGGGGCAGTGCTCCCATCACCACTGTGCTGCGGAAGGTATTGATCGATTGATGAAGATTAAGCCACCCAAAAGGTGGCACGAGCATGAATAGCCCGTAAGTGGTGGCCCTTTTGAGCCATTACAGTATCAAGAGCTGATACTGGAGATCTGTGGAGGTGCGACTGCACCCTGTGTGACGGGAGATGTCTCCGGTTGCGAAAGGTACTCTTCCACCGGCACTATAAATGGTAGTAAGGGAGGTACTTCCCTCCCTCCCCCCCCCCTTCGTCCATTGTCAGCGGCGCTGTGATTGGTGCCCTCCCTCGGGCGCTGGATGTGGTCATGTAGAAAGTAAACTGCAATAAGTTTAATTAAGGTAGTTTTTTGTCACTATAGAGTTGGGTCCCAGAACCTTGTTATAGAAGTGAGCGGCTGACAGGGCGACATGGTTGTGTATGCAACCGTTCCCTAGTATAGTGCATCACAATTTGACGTATAATTCCCTAAAGACAAAAGCTGATGCACTCAAAATGGCAGCGGCTCCCGAAATTGATATGATGCCCTGTTTTCTGTTCGTGGATCCTCGGGTATGTTAGGTTCGGGCAATTTAGTATAACAGTTTAGTGACGTTGGAAACGGCTCGGGAGAACAGGCTGATGTGTGCAGCCCGTTCTCCTAAGGTTTCCCAACGTCAAGAAAACAATCAATTTAAAGTATCCTCTCCTAACCTACCAGAGGACCCAAAACAGAAAACGGGACAGTACGTCACTTTCGCGAGCCGCTTCCATTTTCTAGTTCGGCAATTTTTAGCCTTATGTAACGCATACGATCGAAATGCGACGTTCTTTGTGTGAGGACAGGTTGCTGTATGAGTGTGGAGGTCACACGGTACATGGAGCATTGTATGCTAATTTACGCGGTTTTATACCACATTCTAAGAGGTTGTTCCTCCTCCTCCTCCTCATTGTGTATTGTCCTGCGGCTCTCTCATCTCCTGGCCTCATTCTCATCACATTACACTTTACATAGATTGAATTTCAGTAGCCATCTCTGTACGTGTCACCGTGTTAGCGTGTGGATTGTGTTTTCTGTCAGCATTGCTTCATCTTCGGCTTATCAAATCAGCTCTAAACTCGATAATTAATTTTCATGGAAATTTGTTGATTGTGATGGAGATATAAACAACTAAAGAAGCCACTAAAGGCACTAAAGGAAGCAGGTAAATGTTATATATCGGCGTTTAAACACCTTAGTAAGGACGCTTTCAAGGACATCTGTCCAGTCTGTGAGTCCGTACAAGAATACGCCACACTGGCATGCAGTCAAAACTTTAAAAAGGTAGTAAAAATGCAGAGGTAGCAGGAAGACTAGTGCCTGATTTAGGAGCTAAGCTACACAGAACAGTTACAGCCCCCACTCCTGTACCAGGTAAGTCCACTACGGGCTCACCATAGCCCGTGCTACTTGGAAATTTGTTCCCAGTAGCTGAATCTTAAACAACAACAGCTAAGCAACGAGGACAGATTAACGGGACTCAGTCTCATAACCCTTGAAAAAGAGGAGGGAGGTGTTTACCACATACAAAATACCGACTGGAATAGACAAGGTGGGCAAGGACAGAATCTTTAGAGTGAGAGAAAATTGAGTATGAGGACATGGGTGGGGAGCTGGAAACGCTAATCCGTCGAGGAAATGTAAGGACATGTAGTCTGCTGGAATATAACCATGATGGCGGGAAAAGAATGGCGCCCAACCACTTGGACGGTCGGGGATTGAACGCCGACCTGCATGAAGCGAGACCACTTGCTCTTTACGGGGCCCCGCCTGCTAGTCTTTATTGAACCTGTGCTTTATAATTGAACTATTCTGACGTTCGAAGTCATTATCCAATGTTTCCTTGAAGTTGTGGATGGAGGTGGCTTCCATCTCCATCCACAACTTCATGGAAGGACTTGTCAAAGAATACCGAACGCCACGATAATTAAATTATAGTCCACGAGGCTAGTTAGTAAGCGGGCGGCCACCTGCGCCGTACCTCTTTGCCCGCCGCCGTAGTCACTTTTAGGTGAGCACTCCAATTCTTGGACCACACTTAGAGAACGGATGAAGCTCACGTCTTCAGGGGGACACTAAATCATTTGTGGATTCGTCATTTATAATAATGATTCATTTCGTTATTATAATGATATAATAATAATAATAGTAATGAATATTGCTATTCATCCGTGTACATTGTTAATGAAGATAATACGTGATTTTTGCTAATTTGTTTTTTTAAGAGCAGACGACGCAGACACGCAGACGCACGCATGCAGACGCACGCATGCAGACGCATTTGTTTTTTTTAACAACAGACGCACGTGTGCGCTGTGTCAGTGGTACAGCGGCAGTAGTGTGGTTGCCGGGGTGGTGAGGTGCGTTGTGACGGCTCCTGACGGGGGGGGGGGGGGGAGGTTCAGGTGGGCGTATGAGACTCACTGCCTTCTGCCACATGTTGTGTTACGGGCTCACCATAGCCCGTGCTACATGGACACTTCGTTCTGAGTAGCTAAATCTGAAACAACAACAACAACTGCCACATGTTTAATACATCAGGTTCTGAGTCCTAGTATTTAGTGGTGGTGAGTTTTTTCTTTGTGCATAAGGTGAAGGAAAGTGGTTACACGCACACACACACACACACACACACACACACACACACACACACACACACACACACACACACACACACACACACACACACACACACACACACACGTAGTTTCACAGTCTATGACACTGGAAGACAGAAGAGTACGGGGAGACATGATCACTGCCAACAAAATTCTCAGAGGAATTGACAGGGTAGATAAGGATAAACTGTTTTACACGGGTGGTACGCGAACAAGGGGACACAGGTGGAAACTGAGTACTCAAATGAGCCACAGAGACGTCAGAAAGAACGTCTTCAGTGTCAGAGTAGTTAACAGGTGGAATACATTAGGCAGTGATGTGGTGGAGGCTGACTCCATACACAGTTTCAAATGTAGATATGATAGAGCCCAGTAGGCTCAGGAATCTGTACACCAGTTGATTGACAGTTGAGAGGCGGGACCAAAGAGCCAGAGCTCAACCCCCGCAAGCACAACTAGGTGAGTACACACACACACACCTAGACAATCAAGGTTACATTCCAGATAAAATAAACATTCAGTATTAACACATACAAGGTATTACTAACAAAACAAAATCCGCGAACATTACAAACGTTATGTAGTCTAAAATAATCAGAATTATTTAACTTGTGTTTTAAATTGATTATATTAATATGTTCTAGAGTTACAATTAACGTGATAAAATTTTCTTTTTACTCTTTGTCTGAAAATATAATTTTAGAACTCAATGAAGGTTTCCTTGTGCGAGTGAATATCTGAGGATTTTATATACAATAGTGAACGGAAATGACGTCTCGCGCCAAAAAAAG
The DNA here is from genome assembly GCA_020271785.1 of Procambarus virginalis. Taxonomy (NCBI): domain Eukaryota; kingdom Metazoa; phylum Arthropoda; class Malacostraca; order Decapoda; family Cambaridae; genus Procambarus; species Procambarus virginalis. The sequence goes on along the minus strand of WNGS01074724.1, from coordinate 8,910 downwards.
AAATGGATTAGATATATGACATCCTGTGACTCATTGAACATATTGGAAATTTGAACAGTTACTGCATCCAAGGTGCTGGTGGAACACCCAGGCCTCTTACGAGTTACACAGTGGCAGCCCTTGGAAACCTAGAGCGGGTATAGCGTATGGAACAGTGTTAGTTTTATTACTATTTTAAGACAGTAAAAGTACTTTTATGATATTATAATTGAGCTCGCGAGTTCATGGTACTTATATTTAAACGGAAGAGTAATGGATTCGGTGTGACAGACAGTGTGTGGAACAGTGAGGGCAGTGTGTGGGAAAGTGAAAGAACATTCGGAATTTCTTATAGGACTCGCTGGGACAGGAGTATGAGAGCGGAACGGCGTTGAGAGCATGGCACAAGTGCAGGTCAATGGTTAGAGGGGCGCTTGTAAGTTACCTGGTGCTGGTGAGCAGCTACCTCCAGGCGGTGCTGGTGAGCCGCTACCTCCAGGCGGTGCTGGTGAGCCGCTACCTCCAGGCGGTGCTGGAGAGCCGCTACCTCCAGGCGGTGCTGGAGAGCCGCTACCGCCAGGGGGTGCTGGTGAGAGCAGCGGTGCTGAGGCTGGCCATGACCTGTCTCCTTGTCCTCGGTCACGTCGACGACAGCACCCACGTCCCTCACTTGCTCCTCCAGGATCCCGACGACGATGCCCTCCATCTCTCTGCGGAGAATATGGGAGAACAAGAATCCGGGGAACGCCCGGAGAAAGAGCAAGTGGATAGCCAGCTGGATCTACAAGAAACTGAGGATTTGGATCGGCGGGACATGGGCCACCTCTTGGACCTGAAGAACACGTGGGACTTACTGGGCCAAAAGGATATGATGGGCTTCACGGACCCACAGGACATGGAGAACCTGGACCAGCTGGATAGGAAGAACCTGGAACAAGAAGAGAAGAAGGATCTTCCGGACAAGCAGAATACGGGGAGTGTCCTGGACCCACAAAGAGACTACCTAAACCAGAAATATGCAGGGAATTTATTGGACCGGCAAGATGTAGAGAATATCCTGGATCCTCTGGACATGGAGCTCCTCCTGGACCAGCAGGGCGCAAGTAACCAGCAGGAAAAACTGACGAATAATCTAGATCGGCAGAGTTTTGAGGACATGTATCTGGAGCAAAAGTATTCTAAGGACCATCTGGATCAACAAGACCTGGATGGCTATGTCTAGACGATATTCATTTTGAAACGCAACAGAAAACGGAGACAGCCGCCGGCGACATTGGATTCCTGATGGAAGATATGGAAGAAGAAGCCATTGGAGAGGAGGAGGAGGAGGAGAGTTACAGAACTGCCAATGAAAATTGGACAGGGAGTAATAGTTTTATTGAGGAAGATGACAGCGTGGAAGAGCAGTCTGAGGATGGTGCCGATTACGATGAGGAGGGTGCAAGTGTGAGAATGTATGGTGATAGTGGTGAAAGTGATCTGTCAGAAGCCGGAGTTGCTGAACTAGAGTTTGACTGGCAAAGAGACTTTCCCGAAAATCAACAATTAAGCAGCGACACAGAGAGTACCGAAACACGTTCAGAGGCGCCTACCATAGAATTCGATAGCTGTCATAGAGAATGGGAAAGTGAAAGAAAACGGAACATGTTCCAGGTAGGTGAGAAGGGGGAACTAGAGTGTGACGAGGAGGGTGGGGAATGGATACTGGACGTCAGTGACTTTGAAGACGATGCTTTTCAGAGCACATGATGAACCAATGTTGGACGCTAATATACCTGAAGAGGAGGGGATGCTGTATATAAGGAAGCGCCTCACACCATGAAGGCATAACTAATGAAGATAGAGATGTTAAAATAAGCGATTCAAATGATGGAAAAAACACCAGTCTGAAGAAGGCTTTGATACCATGATGGGAAGGAATGGTGATAATACTGATAGCCAGAAGGAAAGTGAAAGAGGAACTGGTATTAACACAGAGAAGGCAGATTAAATAAGGAAATATGTAGTATGACTTTCAAAATGAGTGAACACGAGATGGTCCCAGCCATGAAGTGGGTTCGGGACGTTCCCCATCCTCTTCCAGGCCCCAGATGTACCTGTAAAACTCCTGGAACACCTCCCTGGAAGCTGGCTCGTCCCCTTCGCTCACCGAGGCTCTTCCAAAGATTCCCGTGTCAGTTGATGAGCTTCCAGATTCTTGTTCTGGCATATTTGAATCTTTTTCTGGGTTTTCCGAGTCAGTTATGGAGTTACTTGATTCTGTTGCCGGATTACCTGAGGATGTTACCGAGTTGTCAGAGTGTGTTAGTGGGATACCCGGGTCTGCTGCTACACTCCCGGGTCTGCTGTGTTACCAGAGACTTCCGCAGCATTACACGCTAATGCGCTACCTGATCCAGCCTGTCAGCCACCCGAGGCTCCAGCAGCTGCCCTCGCCGCCACAAACCAGACCCGCCTCAGTCCATCAGGAGATGATGACAATGAAGTTTCGCTGGCTTCGAAGTGCTACCTTCATCTCCGAAGCGGGCTCGAAACAGGAAAGAGAGACTGTTGATTGTAAAGAGGTTTCACGTCGAGGTTACAAGGCAAGTAGCCATCTCCACGAGGCGAGAGATAGTTTTCGTGGTAGAGGAGACCCAAGGAGACAGCGAACCAAAGGATACAGCATTTTCTACCAACCAACGTGCAGCAGTGATTAGACCAAATGCTAAGGACTTGAAAGAAAAGCGACGGAGGATATTCAGATCATGGAGCTTCTTTGGTGCGAAAACATCCAATGACGACTTGACTCAGTCACCATGTACGTGTCCTTCCGCTCCTTCGTCGTCTGTTGGCTCCTCGTCTTCGTCCATCTCCCCAGTGTGTACTTCTGCCACTTTAGCTACTATCACCACTCCTAGCCGGTGGACCCGCGTTCTCGACGAGAAAAGGAGGAATTTCCAGTCTTGTATCTTCCCGGACGCCTATTCTTCTCCTCTGGTCAGAGATAAATTATCCGCCAGGGTAAACTCTGAGCCAGATGTGACACCCAGGAAGTATACAACCAAGAGCACCGAGCACACCTCCACCAGAGGTACAAAGCACATCTCCATCACTCCTCGAAGAGAGACTAAACCCTTCCGTGATAAACGCAGGTCCGTTGCGTCGTGCATCTTCCCTGACACGGTTAACGAAGACTTCACACCTTACATCCTGGCCGACGCCGGACCCACCAGAGAGACCACGTCGCGGCTGTCGGCTGAAACTTCAGGATCGTCGAGAACATCTGATTTAAAATTTAGGAAGTTCTCCTCGAATGGGAATATACAAGAATGGCGGGAGAATGCGGTTGGGGAGTCTCGTAAAGTCCAGCTGGAGTGTACGTCATCCGAGTCACAGATTACAAGTTTAGAATCACAGTTGATGAAATGTGAACTACGGGCTGTGGGATTGGGACCACGAATTAGAAAGCCTGTATCCCGTAGGGCGAGGCCTAAATCTTTAATCTTAGTCACCGAGTCCCAAATGGGGAAGAGTGAAGCGAACGTGGGAGGCCCCAAAGGAGCACAGACAATGTCCAAGCCGCTGATCAGCTCCGCGAAGGCTACGACTCTTAGAAGAGACCCAAAAGTGTCCCTTTGTCAGCATCCGAAAATTAGTGGCGAATCCAGGACTCGAAGTCAAGGTCGCCTCTCCTTCAGGGACCCCTTGGAAGACTATGGCTACCCGCTCCACTCCGTTAACCGCGGTCAGAGCGAGTCGTCTCTCAATAAGCGGCACACAACGTCGTTTAGTGTGGACCCCGTGGGGCTCCGGACCCCGGGGTCTGCTCTCAGACGCCGCCGCAAGAATACCCGTTCCTGGGCATACGGAGCTGCGACGGTGACGGGGCGCTCCAAGGATACTGAGGGAGCGCTCCTGACGGAAGCGAGGCCGCCGGGGTCAGGGAGTCGGGCCTCGGGTTCCCTCAGGCCCCGCTGCCTCTTCCCCAGCAAGGCGTCGCCGCAGACCACCGACGCCTCACACACGTGAGTAACTCCATACGGATTTATGTTGTTACATTTCTCTCTTATTCCAGATTTCAGTTTATTCTGCATTTCTCCAGTTTCGATAAGTTTGGGCTCTTATTATTTCCTCTTATCTTTCTACGACATTATATATATATATATATATATATATATATATATATATATATATATATATATATATATACATATATATATATATATATATATAATATCTCATTGAATATGACCGCATATTCTGTATTTACTATCTTCTGATTTAGGGCTTCTATCCCTCTAACTATTTTCTTAGCATCAGGGCTTAGCTGAAATAGGAGTTCTCCAAACTCATTTTCGTAATTTCTGGGTGAAGAAAAGATGTGGATTACTATAGAATGTATTACACTTATTTAAACAATTTGCACAACGTTTCGAACCTCCATGGTTCATTATCAAGTGAGGAAATGTTACAATGTGGTTTGATATATACCCGCACTGGGTCAGGTGATAAAACAATAAAGGTGAAAACATAGGGGATACATAGGGGATAAATGGGGTGAAACATAGAGGTAACCGCAGAAGGCCTATTGGCCCATACGAGGCAGCTGGCATCTACATACAAAGATTAATCCAGTGTAATTGGCCTGTTATGTTGGACATTGTCTTCTGTGTTGGCATCGTTATGTTCTGGTCTTGTCCTTACTCTCATTGTGGGAAGAGTAAATAGTTCCGTGATTTGGGTGTTCATGGTAGGTTGTTCTGTTCTTATGTGAATTGCTTCAAGAATTTGTAATCTTCTTGCATCTTGGGTTCTGTCTATTATGCATGTATTCTTGTTCAACATATATATATATATATATATATATATATATATATATATATATATATAGGGGGGTACCACCTCTGGTGCAATTATAGGGACCCACAGCCTCAGAGAAGGGAACACAGAGCATTCAGGGAAAAACTTGCCATTTAACTCTGAATACATGAGGGTGTTCGCTTCTCCTACCACCCCCCTTTTTTATGGTGTACACTTTATTAAGCAAGGTTATACAGTTACATATCTGATTGTATACAAAAAAATGAGCATTAAGAGGACACAAAAATAGTTCGCTTCCTAGAGGCTGTAGATTTCCTCGAACTCCTCCGACGTTGGGCAGGAACCGAGGATGCAGCGAGCATTCCCCCTCTGGATCGCGACACTGAGGCGCTGAAAGAGAAAACTTGCCGCTCTAGGGTCTCTTGTGGTGTCAATGAGCTTGGAACCAAGATCCTTTAGAAACCTTCTTGCACTCTCTCCCCATGGGCCTAGGGTCTCATATATATATATATATATATATATATATATATATATATATATATATATCGCAGAAAGGAGTAGTGTTCCAGGTAGGAACTCTACAACATCCATATGCAGGGGTTGTGGAGTAGTGGAGGGTGCCTCCACAACCCGTGTGTGGAAGCTGCCTCCATGCCACGGGTTATGGAGGCGGACTCCATATATGAATTAACATTATAAATGACCTCAAGACAAGGGTTGGCGAAGCAGTACATCAGTCGGAAAGACAAATGTGCTTTTTTCACTTACCAGATTGATTTCAACACATCTTTCAGGTATCATCGGAGGCCGTCACTGTCTAAGTTAATCAACGATAATAATCACTGGTTTGTTCGCTCAATTCACTGGTCACTTACACAGGCTTGGCTAACAATGTGTCATCGTACTTTGTCTCTAATGCTTCCGATATTGAATAAAGATGTGGGAGTGGCTGATGTCTGGTTCACGGTGTAGCCTGAACCAGGCTGGGCCCCAGGCTTGGTCCCAGGCTTGGGGAGTAGAACTCCCAGAACCGGGTATAGTCTGACACAACGTCCTCAGTACGACATGTTGCTCACAACTGTTGTATTCTTTCTGCCAGACATATTGTTGCTGCTGGTGTATATTGTGCTCATCCATATGGGTGTATGTATGTCTTGGGCAAGGGGGGGGGAGGTATAAATGTAGTGGTGTATTTCCTATTAGAGATAATTAACAAACACCCCATACTAGTCAAAGTTAGTGCTACTCGGTTTTTTGTATTGCTGGGGAATTACAACCTTATTGATTTTTTGGGGGGTTTTGATATTTAGGAGCAGGTGGTGGGGGTTGTGGCGAGGCTAGGCGGAGTGGCCACAGGCTGCGCTCACGAACACAGCAGCTAAATTAACATATAATCATGAGGAGACTGACCTAGATCTAGGTTACCCCTCACCCCTTCATCTCCATGGTCCAAACTGTATTGGTCCAAACGTCTGGTGTTGTAGAGGAGACAATACACACACACACCAACCAGAAAGTATCAGTATCTTAAAGTTATGGCTGGTTGTGATCAGACGTCTTGCCCAGGCACAACACAACGGCTCACTGACAGTGTGACGAAGTAAGTGCCAAGATCAGGTTGTGTTAACGTTAGCTGTGGCGGGTGACATCGTTAGGTTTGGCGGGTGACATCGTTAGCTTTGGCGGGTGACACCGTTTACCTATGACGGGTGACATCGTTACCTGTGGCGGGTGACATCGTTACCTGTGGCGGGTGACATCGTTAGCTGTGGCGGGTGACACCGTTTACCTGTGGCGGGTGACATCGTTACCAGTGACGGGTGACTGCACGTAGCAAATCTCCCAATACTGGACACTATGTGTAACCTCCGCGAGCAGGAAATTACACATGGAAACACTACATGTGTTTTTCATCAAGGGGTTACACAACATGAAACCCTTTACTCCTGCTGTTTAGAGAGGTATTTGAAGCTGTACAACTAATTTATCCACTCTCTCATGTTCCTGATAACGTCCTCAGAATGCATGCAAAATGGCTTATAATGGCTACTCCCCGTATGCCACCCCATCCTTGGAGAAGAGGATCTAAGTACCGCATATATCTAGCCAACTCTCGACACAACATCTGTAATCTTTTATGTTATCTGAAGCAGGCGTATGAATGCAGATATATGTACTTAAGTATGTTAATAAATAATATAATGAAAAGATACATCTCGCAGCTGGGCGCCTGTCCGCGAGGTTGTGGGGTCGGTCAGGGAGGGGTCACGTTACGCCCACGCCAGAGGTGTAGGCTGGGGTTTGTTAGGTGTGGCAGGACGTCGCCAGAGGTGTAGGCTGGGCGTTGTTAGGTGTGGTAGGACGTCGCCAGAGGTGTAGGCTGGGCGTTGTTAGGTGTGGTAAGACGTCGCCAGAGGTGTAGGCTGGGCGTTGTTAGGTGTGGTAGGACGTCGCCAGAGGTGTAAGGTAGGGTTTGTTAGGTGAGGCAGGACGTCGCCAGAGGTGTAGGCTAGGGTTTGTTAGGTGTGGTAGGATGTCGCCAGAGGTGTAGGCTGGGCGTTGTTAGGTGTGGTAGGACGTCGCCAGAGGTGTAGGCTGGGCGTTATTAGGTGTTTTTTTTTATTATTATTTTCTACCACAGACGTGGCCACACATTTCGTTATTAGGTGTGGTAGGACGGCGCCAGAGGTGTAGGCTGGGCGTTATTAGGCGTGGCAGGACGTCGCCAGAGGTGTAGGGTGGACGTTGGTTTGAGCCGTTAGTGACTGGGAGAGTGGGTGAGGGAGGTGTATAGGGAGGGAGTGGGGACCTTGCAAGAGAAGGAGTGATGGCATAGAGTACCAGGGTCTGCAGGGCGGCTCACTGACGACTGTGGCACTCTCGACCTCTCTGGCTCCTAAGGTGATAACTTAATTGGCTGCTGGAGTGAAAGGAGAGAGTGGTTATGGGGGGACGGCACTTTCCTCCCCCCCCCCTCCAAGCCCACCCTGCTCTCTCCTCTATCCTCACTCCTACATCAGGATACAGAGCGCAAATAAAGGAGGTGTGTGTGTGTGTTGTGTGTGTGTGTGTACTCACCTAGTTGTACTCACCTAGTTGTGCTTGCGGGGGTTGAGCTCTGGCTCTTTGGTCCCGCCTCTCAACCGTCAATCAACAGGTGTACAGTTTCCTGAGCCTAATGGGCTCTATCATATCTACACTTGAAACTGTGTATGGAGTCAGCCTCCACCACATCGCTTCCTAATGCATTCCATTTGTCAACCACTCTGACACTAAAAAAGTTCTTTCTAATATCTCTGTGGCTCATTTGGGCACTCAGCTTCCACCTGTGTCCCCTAGTGCGTGTGCCCCTTGTGTTAAACAGCCTGTCTTTATCACCCTGTCGATTCCCCTGAGAATCTTGAATGTGGTGATCATGTCCCCCCTAACTCTTCTGTCTTCCAACGAAGTGAGGTTTAATTCCTGCAGTCGCTCCTCGTAGCTCATACCTCTCAGCTCGGGTACTAGTCTGGTGGCAAACCTTTGAACCTTTTCCAGTTTAGTCTTATGCTTGACTAGATAGGGACTCCATGCTGGAGCCGCATACTCCAGGATTGGTCTGACATATGTGGTATATAATGTTCTGAAAGATTCCTTACACAAGTTTCTAAAGGCCGTTCTTATGTTAGCCAACCTGGCATATGCTGCTGATGTTATCCTCTTGATATGAGCTTCAGGGGACAGGTCTGGCGTGATATCAACCCCCAGGTCTTTCTCTCTCTCTGACTCTTGAAGTATTTCATCTCCCAAATGATACCTTGTATCTGGTCTCCTGCTTCCTACCCCTATCTTCATTACATTACATTTGCTTGGGTTAAACTCTAACAGCCATTTGTTCGACCATTCCTGCAGCTTGTCCAGGTCTTCTTGAAGTCTCAAGCTGTCCTCCTCTGTCTTAATCCTTCTCATAATTTTGGCGTCGTCAGCAAACATTGAGAGGAATGAGTCTATACCCTCTGGGAGATCATTTACGTATATCAGAAACAGGATAGGTCCAAGTACAGAGCCCTGTGGGACTCCACTGGTGACTTCACGCCAGTCTGAGGTCTCACCCCTCACTGTAACCTCTCTGCTTCCTATTGCTTAGGG
>WNGS01074721.1:0-11952 GCA_020271785.1 Procambarus virginalis | reverse complement strand
CCAATCACAGCTCTGATGATGTTTGCTTGTTGGGCCGATCGCGAAATACTGTAAGGAAATAAATGGAAATACATATATATATATATATATATATATATATATATATATATATATATATATATATATATATATATATATATATATATATATATAATATATATATATATATATATATATATATATGAGAAGAGTTGTGACAGATGAGGAATGTGAGATTCTCCAGTACGACTTAAAGAAGCTGCAGAGCTGGTCCGAGAAATGGCTACTGGAGTTCAACACCAGCAAATGTAATGTGATGGAATAAACTACCTTCCCCAAAAAAAAGTAGAGAAAAAGACCTAAGAGTGGACATAACACCAACTTACTCTTAGTGCCGGTGACTGGGGTTTGTGGCACGTCAGCCTGGGGAGTGACTTGAGTAAGGTGTGCTAAGGCGTTATTTAGGAGATTGTCCAGCATCCAGATGTCTACGTTATCTTGAGGTTATCTTGAGATGATTTCGGGGCTTTTTACTGTCCCCGCGGCCCGGTCCTCGACCAGGCCTCTACCCCCAGGAAGCAGCCAGTGACAGGTGACTAACACCCAGGTACCTATTTACTGCTAGGTAACAGGGGCATAGGGTGAAAGAAACTCTGCCCATTGTTTCTCGCCGGCGCCTGGGATCGAACCCAGGACCACAGGATCACAAGTCCAGCGTGCTGTCCGCTCGGCCGACCGGCTCCCTGTACCTGTATCATCCTCTGCAGATGACATTAGGATTGTCATAAGTTGAGAGGACAGAGGACAAAGCAAACGTCTTTGTTGATCTGATGTTAATCAATGGGCCACATCGAATAACATGATGTTTAATGAGGATAAGTTCCAATTACTGCGCTATGGAAAAAAACAAAAATATCAACGAAAAATCCACAAAAAACACAGTTAAGCGACACTGTTGATAACAAAGAAATGTAAAAGAGTTAGGAGTAATCATATCAGAAGACCTTACTTGTAGAGAACAAAGCAAAGATGCTGTCAGAACCGCAAAAAAAGTGACAGGTTGGCTAACAAAAACCTTCCGAACACGAGATGCCAATGATGAGACATTTCAAGACGGGTGAGTGTTGGGTCAGCCTCGGAGATGGTTTGGCTTGTGTAAAGAACTTAGGAGTCGATCCAGCGTCTTGTAGTGGATGTCTTAGTGTACCCGAGGGGCGGTCTACTGCCAGCACCACCACTCTACCCCTCACCTCTCGTATGACACCAAGGAGTGAGAGATGGCCCTCACGCCACACTCACAAGTGATGAATTACTATCTCTCGTTAATTAACCTCCATGACAGGTGATGATGGGGAGGTGATAGCAGCCTGGGGCCCGTCCCCCCCCCTTCCCTGCCCATCACTCACCTCCCCGTCAATAACCAGCCCGTCTTATCCAGGGTGTGGCAGCCACCGCCAGGGTGGGGGGCACCGCCTGTAGGGGCAACACCAGGGGACAACACCAGGGGCAACACCAGGAGCAACACCAGGGGCAACACCAAGGGATAATTCCAGAAATAGGGCCGCCAGCAGGGGGCCACGAAGGAGGGGGGCGCGGCACACGAAGGGCCGAGGGACCCCTCTCACCAGAAAAGGGCCAAGAAAACACCCCATGCATGAGACAAGCAGAAAGAAAGCAGAGTAAAGCGTAAAATAAACGCAGGCGGGGAGACAGAGAGACAAAGGTGAGGAAGAAGGGCCCGGGGCGCCAATCTGGTCAGCAGATTATGAGGACTCAATATCCGACCCCAAGTGAGAGATTTCTCACGCCCGTGGTCACCTGGACTCTTCCCACGGTGCTGCCCATTCTTGAAGCTGGGGTCGCCAGGCGGGTCACGGGGTCACGGGTGGCAGCCAGGTCAAGGGGGTGGACGGGGTCACGGGTGGCAGCCAGGTCAAGGGGGTGGAAGGGGTCACGGGTGGCAGCCAGGTCAAGGGGGTGGAAGGGGTCACGGGTGGCAGCCAGGTCAAGGGGGTGGAAGGGGTCACGGGTGGCAGCCAGGTCAAGGGGGTGGACGGGGTCACGGGTGGCAGCCAGGTCAAGGGGGTGGACGGGGTCACGGGTGGCAGCCAGGTCAAGGGGGTGGACGGGGTCACGGGTGGCAGCCAGGTCAAGGGGGTGGACGGGGTCACGGGTGGCAGCCAGGTCAAGGGGGTGGACGGGGTCACGGGTGGCAGCCAGGTCAAGGGGGTGGACGGGGTCACGGGTGGCAGCCAGGTCAGGTGTAGGTGTAGTCATAGATGGCAGCCGACCCCACTCCTATGACGGCATCGTCACTTACAGGATGAGTGACTATGCTTAATAAACTCTGCCTTCGGGACAAAATTTAAATCTGCATAAATGACATAGTGGTTCCAAGTGTTTGCACTAGAGGGACACACCCACCTGTCAAGACAGACGGACGCACCTGTCAAGATGTGACACACCCACACCTGTCACAGGATACTATCACCACACAGGGACAACAAGGGTGCCCCCCCCACACACCTGTTTAGATAAGAACACAGCTTTGTACAAGCCTGACACGAGGCTGGCCTATCACAGCTAGCCATGAACGATAAAACACGACACAAAACACATTATAAAACAAGATTAAAACACGTTCAAACACGACTTAGCAATGACGCAGACTGGATCAGAAGAGACTTTACGGGATTCTTGAGCACTAATGAACCGCTGCTATATTGCTTAGCGTCGTCCTACGTATAATTCTTTCTCATTTTCTGAGTAAATAATGTAATCAAATATAGAAATGATAATAAAAAAAATAATAAAATGACTGGACCAGAGCGGTGGAGATGCCACACGACCTCAGGAGGATTTAGTTGAATCCTCCTGGATGAATCCCAGGTCACAATTCTTTTGGCTATGTCGTGGCTGAGTTGTCTAAGGCGTGTGCTTGGGAGTGCCCAGAACATAGGTTCGAATTCTCCTCACGACTACTACTGATTTTCTCAATAATAAGACACATTCACATAATTATGTTAAGACTTGAACTACACAAAGTCTTTGGGACTCCCGTGAGTGTATTGCCAAGGGGGGAGTGAGTGTGGGGCCTGGAGTGGGGGGTGACGTGGTCACCATGTCGAGAAGAAGAGGACTGGATATCTTGGATAGCAACCATACTGGTCGTTAAGAAGAAGAGGACTGGATATCTAGGATAGCAACCATACTGGTCGCTAAGAAGAGGACTGGATATCTAGGATAGCAACCATACTGGTCGTTAAGATGTATACAACTCCTGTCCAGACGATATACTCACACCTTGAGTATATTGACTGGACAAGTTATAAGTGTGAGTGTTTTATAGTACGTCTCGGATAAAACATTTCCTTAACTTAATAATAACTAATTATAATAATACTAATAATACAGGAAGACATCACACTAAGGTGATGTATCAGTAGCAACAATGAGTGGACTCCCAGGTTGAATATATTGCAGCATGTCGTGGTGCAGGGGTAAGGTCAGCTGCCAGGGCCTCCCTCACCCCTGCTTCCACTCACCTCACTCCTCAAATTTTCTCAATAATAATAATAATAATTATAACAATAATAATAATAATAATAATAATAATAATAATATTGAAGGCGAATGAAAGACTCAATTTATATTTAACTATATTTAAAGCCAAATTTTCTGATGTAACCTACATACTTTCTGAAGGTCGTGTATACAATATTTTCAACAAGACTTCTGAGGTTGGCATTGATGATAATAACAGGATATTTTTGTCTATGACGAACACAAGAGACCCTCACAAAGTCAAGTAATAGTTATGACGTCACTGGCAATGTCTGACGCCATTAACCACTTTCCCTAACGACCCTAGTCGCACTAACAAGCGCCTAAATTTCAGTATCTTCCTCCCCTCCTTCCTTTTCTTTATCTCCCCCCCTCCCTTCTCCTCTAATTCCTGAAGATTCCTTTTCACTTTCCATTTTGCTAGATTCCATTCTGATCCATTCTGATCATAACCCACCTTATACTTGATCAGTTTAGGGCCAAGCTAAGTGTTACTCCGCCCTAAACACACGGTGTATAAGACGAGGATAAGTGATCACATGCCGCCTTATACTTGAGCTGTATAAGATTGTAGGGAGATAGAGAGGAAAACGAGGAGTGTAAACATGGGTGGCTTCTATACCACTATTGTGTCTGGCATTGCGTCGAGGGATATTTATCTGACCAACAGACAATGGCTGGCCGTCAACTAACTCAGGAAAGGTGTGAGGGCCGGAGTGAGGAAGGGTAGTGTGAGCTGAGACGAGGGAGGAGGGATGGAGGGATGGAGGGAGGAGGGATGGAGGGAGGAGGGATGGAGGGATGAAGGGGAGGAGCTGCACCAGCTGGTGAAGGAGGGAAGGAGCTGGCCCAAGACAGCGGCAGCACCCAAGAGATAGCGAGATACGCCTCCCACCGCCACAACACCCAGATAACACGACAAATATCGATGGGTGACAGGTGGACGGGGGAGTCCCTATCGTGGACACCTTTAGTCCCTGCCAACACCAAGGGGCCAGGTATGAATGTGATATTAGGTCAGATACCCTCCAGGTGTGTGGCGCCGGGTGTGTGTAGCTGGCCTGCCCCTGGTGTGTGGCGCCGGGTGTGTGTGTAGCTGGCCTGCCCCTGGTGTGTGGCGCCGGGTGTGTGTAGCTGGCCTGCCCCTGGTGTGTGGCACCGGGTGTGTGTGTGTAGCTGGCCTGCCCCTGGTGTGTGGCGCCGGGTGTGTGTAGCTGGCCTGCCCCTGGTGTGTGGCGCCGGGTGTGTGTAGCTGGCCTGCCCCTGGTGTGTGGCACCGGGTGTGTGTAGCTGGCCTGCCCCTGGTGTGTGGCGCCGGGTGTGTGTAGCTGGCCTGCCCCTGGTGTGTGGCGCCGGGTGTGTGTAGCTGGCCTGCCCCTGGTGTGTGGCGCCGGGTGTGTGTAGCTGGCCTGCCCCTGGTGTGTGGCCCTAACTTGTGACCGTGGTATGAGGCCCTGACCTGAGGCATGCTTCTTGTAATGAAGGGGGAATGAACTAATATAAATAAATATGGGAGGCAAGAGAGGAATGGAACTCTGAAAACTTCCACTTTAAAATAATTAGTTATCTCCAGCCCTGCACTTGCCTGTCCATGAGGAGCAAGATTGTTACACCTTCACTCTTGACTCATCATGAGTAGGCTTACCCACCAGTAGGCTTACTCATCAGTAGGCTTACCCATCCTGGTAACTATTCTCGTTGTTCCTCAAGATTGGGAGTGATGAATTGTTGATAACTAGGCACAAGGAAGTGGGATCATCCTCGTCACATTAAACTGCGACACCGAGGAAGATTTAAAGGGAAAGGGGACAAAGGGGTCAAAGGAAGGAGGTATAGAAGGCAAAGGGGAGGGGGAAAGGGACTTAAGGAAAACTTAAGGGAGGCTGCCACCACCCAAAGGTTCATAGACTCCTTAGGAAGCCTTTACAATGAGGTTAAACCATTAACCCCAGTACTGTAAAGTCCTGTCTCAATCAAAATCATCCAAAGCAAGAATTACGATCATTGTATTCAGTTAGAAATACGTGGAGTCGGTCCTTCCAACTGTAGGACATCAAATTGATCAAGTCATCAATATTGGGCCAGCGTATACACACAAATGTTAACAAATTTATTAAACAAAAATTACCTCATTTAGAATCGTAAATCAAAATTAATCCCAGGAGCATTGACCACGGTCAATAACAGTCAATCCTACGCGGCTAAAAATTGGATCCCTCATATTAAAACACCTCGTACATAAAACATTACCATCGCATCTACACCCAAACTCACCAATGCTCTGGGGAATGTCTCAGGGAGACCTATAGGCCTAGAGAGGCCCGCAGGAGCATCATTTCTCTGTGATGACTCTCTGAACCTCTCTCTCATTGCTGCTGCGGATATGTAAATGAAATTGGGAAACTGAGCTCTGTCCACAATTGGCCCGGGGCAATCAGGTACACAGACAGGAAACAAAGGCTCGCTAGTCTATTGGATGTTATCATGGGGTTAAGGAATTAGCACATGCCACCAGGACGCGTCTGACCTCATGACCTGACCACAAGCTGACTACTTGACTGTTGACATGGCTGCCAGCATCTCGTGGGCTGTGACAACACAAGTGGCTTCATGTCGTCTGTCTCGATTCTTCCTACAACTCTCTAGTTAATGTATATATATATATATATATATATATATATATATATATATATATATATATATATATATATATATACACACACAAGCCATACATGGCATTACATTGTCCTAATCTGTGCCTCGGACCTGTGGCCCTGGTCTGTGGCCCAGGTCTGTGGCCCTGGTCTGTGGCCCTGGTCTGTGGCCCTGATCTGTGACCCTGGTCTGTGGCCCTGGTGTGTGGCCCTGGTGTGTGGCCCTGGTGTGTGGCCCTGGTGTGTGGCCCTGGTGTGTGGCCCTGGTCTGTGGCCCTGGTCTGTGGCCCTGATCTGTGACCCTGGTCTGTGGCTCTGGTCTATGGCCCTAACTTCCCTAGTAATTGTGGCCCTAGTGAGACAGGACACCCAGACGTCCCCCCAACATGGCGTTTCGGGCAGTAACGCCATGGATGGTGTGTTCACATTCCACACGAACACGCTAACGATGAAAATATAAGAATTGGCTGCTAATATGGGATGCCACCACCACAAGTACATACTATTAAAACATTAAATATTGATTGTAGACGCAGTTAAGAGGCGGGCTAAATGGTTAGTACCAAAAAATAAATAATAAATCTAATTGGTCACAAAATTGATCAGTATAGGAATTGAAAATTGTATTAACATATATAACATATAAAATGCAATAAAAAAATCATTTGTATTGGATTAGTTAGGTTAGTATTTGCCCATAAGCCCAAAGAGTTAGTGATAGATGCATTCATAATAACTTAATTACAAATTCTATAAGTAATGTGAAATATTTGGAATGGTAACCAATGTAACCAATGTTCAAACAAAGCCACACACAGACGACGCCACCACCACCATCTGGAGATTGACACCAACCCAACCCCAGCTAAGCTTATTTATTATCACAATATTTATTTGTAATGATTCAGTTAATTGAAAATTAATTCTTATCAATTAAGGGTAAATGATGATTAACATATAAATTTTGCAGAAAGTGGGAGGGGGAAAGACAGGAGAAGGGACAGGACGGGTGAAAGGGGGAATGTGGGGAGGGGGGGGAGGAGGGGGAGAAAAGGGGTGGAATTGGGGTGAGTGGGAAAGGCAGGCTGTCCTGGGGACCGCCGGGTACCCCCTTCTAGTATTTTATATATAACCATGAAAATCGCACGGAGGGGGGTTGGGCTAGATGTCGATATTTCTTACAGTGTGACACTTGGAGCCGACTCCAATTGGCCTATGATACTCCTGTACCCCACATGCTTCATGTGTAAAAATTGGCCGAGACTATCCCTAAGCATCAGGCCTCCACCTGGCAGACATACACACATATTCTCTTAAAAGATACAGATTGTACTGAAATTCTGAATAAATTGATACGATTATAATTGTTCAACAACTTATGAATAAAGTTTATATTTGATATGATAATAAATAATAATTTAGACATGTTACTCAATGACTTATACCTAGTAAAAGCGTGAACGTTCGTCTTGGTGTGTGAACGTTCGTCTTGGTGTGTGAACGTTCGTCTTGGTGTGTGAACGTTCGTCTTGGTGTGTGAACGTTCGTCTTGGTGTGTGAACGTTCGTCTTGGTGTGTGAACGTTCGTCTTGGTGTGTGAACGTTCGTCTTGTGTGTGAACGTTCGTCTTGGTGTGTGAACGTTCGTCTTGGCGTGAACGTTCGTCTTGGCGTGAACGTTCGTCTTGGCGTGAACGTTCGTCTTGGCGTGAACGTCTCTTCAGGAACGTTTCGTTTAGTCTGTGGCCCTTGCACTTAACGTCTACCTACCATCAATTTTTCACCGTGTGATAATCAATTAACATCAACTGGTCATCAATTTCCATCAGATACTCATCAATTAGCATCAGTTGATCATCAATTAACTTCAGCTCATCAAGGAAGAAACCGGATTTATGGAAAAGGTGAAGAAGGAGATAAAGAGTGGAATTTTATATTTTGTTTTCTCTCTTCCCCCCCCCCCCTCCTACCCAACCGCTTTGGCTGGACGGTAGAGCGACGGTCTCGCTTTATGCAGATCGGCGTTCAATCCCCGACCGTCCAAGTGGTTGGGCACCATTCCTTCCCCCCGTCCCATCCCAAATCCTTATCCTGACCCCTTCCCAGTGCTATATAGTCGTAATGGCTTGGAGCTTTCCCCCTGATATTTCTATCTCTCTTCTCCCCCCCCCCCCCGTGATGCGACTATGGAAAAATATATAAACACACACACACCCGTGATGTGGTGGAGGCTGACTCCATACACAGTTTGAAATGTAGATATGATAGAACCCATTAGGCTCAGGAACCTGTACACCAGTTGATTGACAGTTGAGAGGCGGGACCAAAGAGCCAAAGTTCAACCCCCGCCAACACAGTAGTCACATGGAGCTCGTTGTGTCCCCTCTCGTGTATTCGGTTACAAATACGCGTCAAACATTGAGTGCTTTTAGCGCACAAATCAACCATTCTCCAGAGCCTGATACCAACATTAATCCCTGAGCAGGGAAGAGACCACTGTATTTCCTACTGTGCTTTCTTCCCTCTCCGTTAGTTTGCAATTATATATGTGCAAACATGTGTGTGTGTGTGTGTGTGTGTGTGTGGTGTGTGTGTGTGTGTGTGTGTGTGTGTGTGTGTGTGTGTGTGTGTGTGTGTGTGTGTGTATGTGTGTGTGTGTGTGTGTGTGTGTGTGTGTGTGTGGTGTGTGTGGTGTGTGTGTGTGTGTGTGTGTGTGTGTGTGTGTGTGTGTGTGTGGTGTGGTGTGTGTGTGTGTGTGTGTGTGTGTGTGTGTGTGTGTGTGTGTGGTGCTTTCAATACATCTCTTACTTATATTACATTGCTATTCTATCGACATGGAACAAGGTATACCTCACAGAACAGAGTTCTGGCTGTATGGGCTCCTCTGTGGGTTGGAATCCCTGTTGTCTGGTGTTATACTTCTGATCCTCTTCCATGTACTTCACCAGTTTGTGGTCGGTTATATTTTTGGACATTTTGCCCAGTGTCTGCAAAAACGAGATTGGTCTGATTGAATTCCTTTTTTTGAGTTGTGAAATTTCCCGGCTTAGGCATTATCTAACAGTGGGTTTTTGAGGTGCGGAATAATCCGGATGCAAGTGTTGCGTATGATGTCCGAATGTATTGGGGGATTGCAATCACTGGGAGGTTTGTCAACCCTCTCCCACCCCAAGCTTCTCCCAGCCACCCCCGCCCTCACACCCCCGCCCTCACCCGTAAGGAAGGAGTGTGGGCCCACCCAGGTATGCTGTCAACAGAGGAGTGATAGCCCCATCATTTGTCAGGGAGGTGGGCGTGCCCCTCCGCCCGTCACCCGTGCTCCTCCACCCAGTGGGCGTGGGAGTGAGGGCGTGGCAGCCGGCTCGTACGCCCACACGCCCTGTTATCATCTGTTGTCACTAACATGGTATTTACATCACCGTTGGATGGCACTATCTTCACCCGCCATCACCGGCAGTTGGCAGGTCCGGCAGTGAGTTTACCTCGTGCTTGATAAGTGGTGAGTTTACCTCGTGTCGGCAGGAGGGTGGGGAGTTTACCACGTGTGGGGTGTAATACCCGGATGGTGTTATAAAGTTTCTACACTCTTACTCCCCCCCCCACCCCCCACCCCACACATGCACTACACTACGCAGAAAGTAATCGCTTTACGACCCTCCACTTAACTCTTATTGAAGTAAACTCCAGAGTGAAGCACAGGCGACACTTGTGAGACACTCCACTTAACACTCACTCACCTTGAGACCATTGACAGCTTCACCACTAGAAGCTGCAGCAAGAAACACAGTCCCAGCCAAGCTTCAGCAAGAGTCAAACAAACCTTTCATTAGAAGGAAAGGAAATTGGTTCTTTAGGAGGACAAATCTTTGGTTCACCCCTAACTGGTCTACTGTATCCGTGTACGGTGACATCTCCTGCATGGTGACATCACCTGCATGGTGACATCACCTGCACGGTGACATCTCCTGCATGGTGACATCTCCTGCACGGTGACATCACCTGCACGGTGACATCTCCTGCACGGTGACATCTCCTGCACGGTGACATACCCGCTTCGGGAGAAAGTTCAACACATTGCGACAAAAAACATCCCAGGATGAAGTCCACTCTCATACAAGATCAGTCGAGAGCCGCAGGAGTGACACAACTACAAACCCACACACCACAACACTACAGGCCACACACCACAACACTACAACCCACACACCACAACACTACAGGCCACACACCACAACACTACAGGCCACACACCACAACACTACAGGCCACACACCACAACACTACAGGCCACACACCACAACACTACAGGCCACACACCACAACACTACAGGCCACACACCACAACACTACAACCCACACACCACAACACTACAAGCCACACACCACAACACTACAACCCACACACCACAACACTACAGGCCACACACCACAACACTACAACCCACACACCACAAACACTACACCCACACACCACAACACTACAGGCCACACACCACAACACTACAAGCTACACACCACAACACTACATCTCATCCCACCATTAAAATACTGACCAACTTGGAGGATATTAACTCCTCCACATCTGTAAAAAGATCAAATGTGACACATACTAGGGGGGGAGGTGGGGGCAGGGGGGGGGGGCAGCTTCAAGCTCAACAAGCCACCACGTTGGCACCAAATACAGGAGATGCTTCTCACCCACAGGCATACAAACTCCTGGCGTCGCCTACTGGTAAATTCAATGACATTACGTCAGTTCAAAACCCAGATTGAACAAAAAATAGTACTCAGGAACAATGGGGAGAGACATTCGACAACCCGCCTGCTTCCAGTCCCCGTCGAGGCCACCGGAGAGATGGTGGCCCTCAGCTGTATAAACATCCACGGGTATATTTAGCGTTTTGTTAAGCTGTTGATGTTGTTGTTAAAGATTCGCTACTTGGAACAATATGTCCCATGTAGCACGGGCTATGGTGAGCCCGTAATTAAGTTTGTTAAGCGCTCGTCAATTTCATTAGTCACTTATAATTTCATCCATCCCAGCTAAGTGCTCTAATTTGAATAAGAGAGTAAGTGGCCATTAAGTAAGGGCGAGTAACAAGGGGATTATTAATTACTACAACAAAACTGTGCATATAGACAAGATAAAATACATTAACATGAGGTAAAGATAGATAAAATCACAAATCACAATCACAAACACACAAACCAACAATGTTTAATCACAAAACTTCAATGAGTTTGTGAGGGTAAAAAATAGTTTAATACATATACATCGTGTGTTAATTCACTATCACAGAAAATAACAAATAGACTATCTACTATCTATCTACTAGTATAATTACTATTTACTATCTACTGTGATTTACTATTATATAAAATAAAGTTGTGAGGACAGCGGCTAGTGACAGAAAATCACGCTAAGCCTCAGAGTCAGTCAGTATAGGACCCAACCAAACCTACACTGTCACCCTTCTCTCCAGGCTTACCCAGACAGGACGGCAGGCTGCCTAGGTGGGCAGGCAGCCAGGGAGGGTGGCAGGCAGGGAGGGTGGAGGCAGGGAGGGTGGCAGGCAGGTAGAGAGAGTGGCAAGCAGGCAGGGAGGGTGGCAGGCAGGCAGGGAGGAACAAAGGAAGCCAGGAAGGATTTCATTCAGCAGTCGTTCAAGCAGACACTAGTACACCATCATGAGAATTAAATCCACTCTGAGTCACACACACACACACACACACACACACACACACACACACACACA
>WNGS01074704.1:0-10000 GCA_020271785.1 Procambarus virginalis | reverse complement strand
CATTCCACTTCAACTGATTTTTCAGGCATCCCTGTTTACAGGAGTTGTAGCTGATGTGTGGAAAAAGGCTAACATAGTTCCAATCTACAAAAGTGGAAGCAGGGAAGACCCCCTTAATTATAGACCTGTATCATTGACAAGTGTAATAGTCAAAATATTGGAAAAAATAATTAAAACTAAATGGGTAGAACACCTGGAGAGAAATGATATAATATCAGACAGACAGTATGGTTTTCGATCTGGAAGATCCTGTGTATCGAATTTACTCAGTTTCTATGATCGAGCAACAGAGATATTACAGGAAAGAGATGGTTGGGTTGACTGCATCTATCTGGACCTAAAAAAGGCTTTCGACAGAGTTCCACATAAGAGGTTGTTCTGGAAACTGGAAAATATTGGAGGGGTGACAGGTAAGCTTCTAACATGGATGAAAAATTTTCTGACTGATAGAAAAATGAGGGCAGTGATCAGAGGCAATGTATCGGACTGGAGAAATGTCACAAGTGGAGTACCACAGGGTTCAGTTCTTGCACCAGTGATGTTTATTGTCTACATAAATGATCTACCAGTTGGTATACAGAATTATATGAACATGTTTGCTGATGATGCTAAGATAATAGGAAGGATAAGAAACTTAGATGATTGTCATGCCCTTCAAGATGACCTGGACAAAATAAGTATATGGAGCACCACTTGGCAAATGGAATTTAATGTTAATAAATGCCATGTTATGGAATGTGGAATAGGAGAACATAGACCCCACACAACCTATATATTATGTGAGAAATCTTTAAAGAATTCTGATAAAGAAAGAGATCTAGGGGTGGTTCTAGATAGAAAACTATCACCTGAGGACCACATAAAGAATATTGTGCGAGGAGCCTATGCCACGCTTTCTAACTTCAGAATTGCTTTTAAATACATGGATGGCGATATACTAAAGAAATTGTTCACGACTTTTGTTAGGCCAAAGCTAGAATATGCAGCGGTTGTGTGGTGCCCATATCTTAAGAAGCACATCAACAAACTGGAAAAGGTGCAAAGACATGCTACTAAGTGGCTCCCAGAACTGAAGGGCAAGAGCTACGAGGAGAGGTTAGAGGCATTAAATATGCCAAAACTAGAAGACAGAAGAAAAAGAGGTGATATGATCACTACATACAAAATAGTAACAGGAATTGATAAAATCGATAGGGAAGATTTCCTGAGACCTGGAACTTTAAGAACAAGAGGTCATAGATTTAAACTAGCTAAACACAGATGCCGAAGAAATATAAGAAAATTCACTTTCGCAAACAGAGTGGTAGACGGTTGGAACAAGTTAGGTGAGAAGGTGGTGGAGGCCAAGACCGTCAGTAGTTTCAAAGCGTTATATGACAAAGAGTGCTGGGAAGACGGGACACCACGAGCGTAGCTCTCATCCTGTAACTACACTTAGGTAATTACACACACACACACACACACACACACACACACACACACACCTTTTCAGCCTTCTTGTTAACTTCAATACACGCTTATAATCAGTCTAACTTTATCCATTTGTTCAACCTACCAAAACTATGTTCTCCTCATTCTTGCAATTATTGACTTTCATCCATCTCTCTGCAACACTTTTCATTCATTATGCTAGTCACTAAACACGGTACTCGAATTGTCCATTTGTACTGCTCTAATGGTTGATATTTCAGGCTCACACCTCAACATTGTCTTATAACCATGCATTAAAGTTGGCACCACCACTCCTTCATGCAGATCTTCTGACTGCATCTATTCTCATCTTATTTTACCTAACATGGGTTTTCATTGCAACCACCACCTCCCTTCCCTGCCTGACCTTACTCTTAACTTCAACTGTACACATAATTCCTTCAGCAAATACACATCCCAGATATATAAACTGACTGACTGCTTCTGCCACTCAATTCACATTTATTGTACACACACAATCTCCCTCTCTCTCTCTTCAACCCCCTAAGTTTACTTTTGCCCACATTTTGTTTAACAGTCTTCTCCCGTGCACCTCAATAACCCATTCAACCAATCCACACAATTGTTTCACGCTGCTAAAAGAACTGCATAATATGTATACAGTAATATGAACTGTATAATACAGTATATACATCAAATTTAGTATATTCCAATTGCTCATACCAGAATTAGGCCTATATGACTTCAAAGATGTATATATATATATTGAATAATGTATATGGTGACATGACATCTTTCTGGCAGTATTTCCTCTTGGCCAAAGGTAATTTAGCTTTCCATGCTCCCTGTGCATCTTTAAGTCGGTCAGATTTTGTAACTGGTCTCCATAGGGTTTGTATGACTCACTAGGACCTGATGGGACATGATACGTGTAGAGCTCTCCAGGCGGCTAGCACCAGGGAGTCACCAAGGAGTCCCAGCAAAAATAGCAGAAAGCATAAGCGAAACAAAGCAAGTAACTGCTTTAAGAAAATTAGGTACCTGCAAGGAATGAGGCAAACAATCATTGCCGTGTGTAAACTCCTTAACTGTGATGAGCTAAGGTTGCCCGAGGTCCAAGCCAGCCCGGCCCTTCACTTACTCGCCAAGTTACAGCATGGAGTCTCACCCCTTTACGCAGGGAATGCAAATCCAATTGCACCAAATAGTAGTGGGTGTATAAAATATATTACCCATTAACATAAAATAATTGCAATAAATAATGTAAGTTATTGATGTTTAAACATTTTATTGTAACACCTGATAAGACAAAATAGGCTCAACGCATCCAGTGCATAAGTTGTTTCTGTCCGAGTTGTTTAAGCATCTCAACTGCAGACTGGCAACTCTTACATCCAACAGATGTCCCTGGTGATGGTTTGCCACCCTAGGAAAACTTCTTGTCTCAGTACTCCCTTCTTGACCAACACACCCACAGACATCAAAAAATTCTCCATGACAAAGATGCATTGATACCACCAAAATACTGCATGCAGGATTTTGGGTGAAGTGCTCTGTGTTCAGATCATGAAGTAAAAATATAATGTAATATATAAGAAATAATTGAGGTTGAAAGGAAAGTGTGGGGGGCAGGGGATCAAGGTCTGGGTGCTAACAGGGACTCATGCCACCCTTATTCTGACCATGAATCAGAATTACTTCCCACCACAGCTGGGAAGAAAATATCTCGTTTTTCTTAAATATTTTTCAAGGCACTCTTATAACTTTGAAAATTGGGTTAAAGTATTGTGATAACTGGAAATACAAATGTAGTTTATGGGTTAAGCATTAGAACAAAATAATGACACCAATAAGAATGAGAAAATAAAATGTTATGCATAATACTGAACAAATGAGGATAATATCATACAATAATAATAACAATGCAATGCAAGAAAAAAAAACCAGCGTTGAATGTAATGAAACGCCATTTTCTGGGTGAGCCCCGGAGGCTCCCTGGAGCTTATCGGGCTAATGTATGTTATGTTAGACCGGGACACTAGCTATGGAGTTCAGACCTACCAGGGACCAGCGCCAGAACCTGGCCCCTTCAGAGAGGTTTCAGGGAGCAATGGCCCTGGAAAACCCCATATAGTTGGGGGTTTTCCTTATCTGCCATCGACCGGGGTTAGGCACCCAGAAAGGTAGGCGTAACAAAACAAACCCCACATGGTAGAAAACTACAACAAACCGAACAGAAAGGTAGAAAAACTCCCTACAATCACAAGGAAAACAATCAAACAATCACTTTACTGCCGCGCCGGTTGTCCGCGCAGCCCTCCCCTCCCCGGGAGGGGGAGGGGGGGGCCCCGGACCTCACCGCGCCGGCTGCCGTCAGTTCGGAAACTAGGCTTCAACCAACGCGAAAAATCCGCCGACCGGACGGGAGGGAGGGTAGCCAGGGAGCCTCCGGGGCTCACCCAGAAAATGGCGTTTCATTACATTCAACGCTGGTTTTCTGTGGGGAGCCCCTACGGCTCCCTGGAGCTAATTACCCAAAGAGAAGGAAAAAGGGGACTTACCCGGGAGGCGGCGGCCACAAACTCCTCAACGCGAAGTCGAGACAACTGGCTGCAACCTGCGACCCAAAGCAACACAAGAACGCCGAGGAGCAGGGACGTTCACCAAATAACGGGCGGCCAGGACCCTGTTCGATTTCCAAAAACCACGCGCCCGAATATTTGCCCAAGACATATTACCAAACACAGCAGCCAAAGCCGCAAACTTCCTAACGTCATGGGCGCGAGGATAGACCGCAGGCTGGCTAGATTTAATAACCCTGCGGACAACCTGGGAGACCCGAGCCCTGGAACAGGGAACGAGGGAAACTGGATCAACCCAAAGCGCATCCCCAGCCACACCGGCCGAAGCGCGCAAGTAACGGCGAAGCGCCGCAACAGGACACAACACATGATGCACCCCCGGCCGAACCAACCAAGCATCAATGACCCATGGACCCCTCCGGAAAGCAGCCGTCTCGTTCTTCGCCAGAAAAGAAGGAGAAGGCTGTAAACGGACAAACTTACCCCCAGGACCGAAAGAGCAGAAACCCCTGCGCCGGAGGAGAGCATGAAGCTCCCCTACCCGGCCCCCAGAGGCCAAAGCCAACAAAAACAAAGCCTTGGAAAAACAATCAGGAACCGAAGGGGCCACCACAAAACGAGAGGAGGAAAGATAGGAGAGCACCCGGTCCAAGGACCAGGACGGCTCAGGAGGCGCATGAGCAGGCCGGAGGTGAAACATAGCACGAGAAAGCTTACGAAAAGGGGCGGAAGTGACATCCACCCCAAAAGCAAGCGCGAGCGGCTCCGCCAGCGCCGCACGATACGAGGCGACAGTATTAGGCATCAAATGACGGTCCTGAAAAAGCCAAGAAAGAAAGGACAAAACAACCCGATCCGAAAGAAAAGACAACCTACGAAGAGCCAGAAAATGGCGAAAAGAACGCCAGGAAACTTCATACTGCCGCCTAGACGAAGCTCTCAGGTGGGACACCATCAATGAAGCCACCTGATCACCATAGAAATGGTGATACACCCGCGTCAAAAAGACCAGACGCGAAGAGCAGAGGAGAAGAGCGAACCAGCCCTGTACCGGACCGGACCGACCTGCTGAAAGAGGCGGAGCCGCGGGAAACGTCCCGGGTTCGGGCACCGAGCGAGAAGCACTGGAAACCAAGGCTGGGCTGGCCACCAAGGGGCCACAAGGACTACCCTCCCTGAGAAAGTCTCCAATTGAACCAGAACTCGAAGCAACAGCTGGACCGGAGGAAAGAGGTACAGGTAACCCCACCTCGACCAGTCCTGCTGAAAGGCATCCACCGCGAACGCCTCGCAGTCGGGGAAGGGAGTCACGTAAATCGGGAGACGCCGAGACCACGCCGACGCGAAGAGGTCCACATCTGGGAGACCGTACGTCTGGCAGATCCAACGAAACGAGTCGTCGTCGACCGTCCACTCCGTGGACAGGGGAATGAAGCGAGACAGACCGTCCGCCAGAACGTTGGACACTCCCCGGACGTGAACCGCACGGAGAGCCAAACCCCGAGAATCCAGTAGACGAACCACTCGAAGGGACCAACCCCACAGAGCCAAGGACCGAAGAGAACCTCCGCGGTTCAGGCAATGAACCACCGGAGAACAGTCCGAATGGAGGCGAATGGTCGAACCCTGAGCGACCCGAATCCTCCGAAGGCGAACCAGACAGCCGCGAACTCCCGAACCGTGCTGTGAGCCCGACGGAATGACGGACCCCACCGACCCTGGCCTGCCTGGTGAGCACTGGTCACAAAACCCCAGCCGAGGGACGACGCGTCCGTGAACACATCGAGCGAGGGCTCGGGGAGGCGCCAAGGCACCGAACCCCGAAAACCCGAAGAGGAAGCCGGTGACGCAGCAACCGGCGTAAGAACCACGGAGGACGAACCCAACGATCGCGAGAGAGGCGGAAAGGACGTTCCCGAAGGAACCAAAACAGACGCCGAAGCCAAACCCGACCCGGCGGGTAGACTAGCATGGCGAAGTTGAGACTCCCGCACAACTGCTCGAGCAACCGCCGAGTGACCCGGTACCCCTTCAGAAACAGCAGACGGCGGTCCTGCAGCCGCTGCAGCGCCCCAGGAGGGAGAGACAAGGAAGCAGTCCGAGAATCCCAAAGAAGACCCAGCCAGGTCCGAACCCGGGAAGGAACCAGATGGGACTTCCTCCAGTTCACCAGGAACCCGAACCGGGCGAGCTGGGAAAGAACCACATCCCTGGCGAGCAGACACGCGGACCGACTGGGAGCCCACACCAGCCAGTCGTCGAGGTAGGCCAAAACCCGAATCCCTAGAAGACGCAGACGGGTCACCACAACCCGGGTCAGACGCGTGAAAACGCGAGGTGCCAGATTCAAGCCAAAAGGGAGGCACCGAAAACGGTAAGCCTGATGCCCCACCACGAAACCTAACCAGTCCCTGAACCCCGGATGAATAGGAACGTGCCAATACGCGTCCTTGAGGTCCAGGGACACCATCCAAGCACCCGGCTCCAACAGAAGCCGGACCTGAGACAGAGTAGTCATCCGAAAGGAGGGGCAAGGAATCCAGAGGTTCAGACGGGACAAGTCCAGAATGAACCTCAGATCCGCACAGTCCCGTTTCGGCACTGGAAACAGACGGGAAACCCATCTGAGGGACGTAGTCGTTTCGACCACGCCCAAGCGCACCCACTCCAAGATGACTTGACGAAGCGCAGGGGAAGAAACCTGCCCTGTTAACCCCGAGCCCCCCAAAGGAGGACGAGTCGCCCAACGCCACCGCAGGCCGGATGACACGACCGAAAAGGCCCACAAATCGTGGGACCAAGCGTGGGCAAACAGAGCGAGCCTCCCCCCCATCGCCCCGTCAACGGGGCAAACCGCGAAAGGGCCGACGCCCCTTACGAGAACCCAACCGTCGAACAGAGCGATCACCGCGCCGACCAGACGACGCAGGCCCCGAAGGGAACGACGGCTCAGAAACTGGCACCAATGGCCTACCCCGACCAGCGGACCCCGGAACCCTGGCACGACCTCTCCGAGACCGACGAGAAGTACCGCTCCGGAGAAGCAACAAGTCCGCCATAGGGCGACAACTAGACGAAGCCGCGTGCAGAAACTGAGAGACCGCAGACTCTGCAAACAGCAACGGACAAAACGGAGACGAAAACCTAAGAGCCAGGGCCCAAGCGGAATCCAAAGAGAGGGCGAGCACAGCCTGACGGCACGCGAGGCGAGAAGCAAAGAACAGAGACACCGCTTCCTTCAGGATGGGCGCAAAAAGCTTCAACAGAGCAGCAGAAGCCCGAGCTGCCGAAGACAGCGCCCCGGACGAAGGCCCTTCACTCAACGCTCCCACATCCTCCTCAAGCCAAGCCGAAGACAGCTCGAGAAGGGAAAAGAAACGCAAGACCGAAGCCAAATGCCCACGGGAGCGCAAATCCTCCGCAACCAACGAAGCCGAAAGCTGAGGAACCTGCACATGAAGCTGGAAAAGACCAACATCCCGAGAAAGCACGGGAGCGAATAAACACGCATTAAGGTGCTCAAACTCGCCCCCCAAGTAAACCTGCAGAAAACTAGCAGTTTCTCGCCAATCAAGCGTGCGGGTCCGACAGAACCCGTGCCACGCCCCCAACGAAAAGAGAGGGCAGTCTGCTAGCCAGGAAGACTCCGGAACCTCCAAACGCACCCAAAAACGGGAAGAAGAACCGAACTCAAACGAGGACGGATCCATTGGGGAGGCATAATCCGGGTCTCGGCAGAGGTATGCAGCAAGAGCTTCCCGAGCCACCTTCGCGGAGAGCCGGGAAGTAGCAAACCCCTGAAAAGACGGATCCGAAGTACCCAAAGGCACCCGGAACCGAACCCGGGGAGGAGCCGAACCCAAATCATACTCATACAGGGAAGGGGGGTAAGAAAACCCCTCCCCCTGCAACAGTAAGCCCCGCGGGGAAGGCAAAAGCACCCAAGCAGGGTCACAAGGAGCCCAAGGCCCCCAGGTCGACTCCTCCCCAGCCCCAGGATCCCCCACATCGGGACCCGGGGCGGAGCCGTCCTCCAAACCCTCCACCCCTGAAGAAAAGGCAGAGTCCAAGGGAAAGGCTGACAAGAAGGGGGTCTGCTGGTGGGACCCAGAAGCCTCGGTAGGAGGTATCGGCTCAAATGCCTCCGTCCCCCACCCGGATGGGGCAGCCCCCGAAGCAGCCCGAGTCTCACCACCAATGAAACCCTGCGCCGATGCCGAAACCTTCCGACGTTAGGAGCCGGACACAGGGGGGGAGGCTCAGGAAGAACCACAGGGGAAGGACCAGAGGGCGCGGCTGGAGTCAGAGCCATAGCGACCAACGCCCCCAGGTCAGGGTCCCGAAAACCAAAACGGGGCAGCCTCGGGGCATCCAGGTGGGAAACTAACCTAGCGCGTTGCAATAACCTAAACCTAACATGCAACGCTGATGCTGCCTGTACCCTAACGGGAACATCCTCAGAGTAAAACTGGAGCACAAGCAGAGAACACGACTCGCAAGACTCTGGGTCAAAGGTGTCATTGACCCAACAGGCAGCATGACGGAGGCAAAACAGGTGACTGTCACCCTGAGACAAGGGCACATCGCAACCTTCAAACCCGCACAAGGCAGGCTGGAACTCGGGAGACGCATCCATGGGTCCCCGAGCCCCGACAGGGGTTTCCAGGGCCCGTAGGTTAGCAACTACGGGAAGCCCGGGCAAGGTGTTGCTAACCGGTGAAGAAACCCAAAAACAAGGGTAAAGATTAATACTGAAAACCCCTGGGACGTGTACAAGCACGGGGGCCTAGCAGAGGGCCACCAAAACAATACCAGGGGAACTATGGGCCCACAAGGCAGAACCTCCACCAGGCAAAGTAAAACAAAACAAAAGAAAACCCCGCAAAAGTACACCGTCCCCAGAGGCAACAGGCACCGGCCGCCGCGTAGGTGGCAGGCAGCGCAACACCTTGGCGCCCTAACCAGCACAACACCACTCCCTACCCAAGGCCAAACAAGGGCCCCAAGCCCCAGCTGGCCCCAAGGGCGAGGCAAATGCCGAGCAGCAAGAACCTCTACGGGAGCGGTTCCCGAACGCCCCAGAGAAGATAACCCTGACACGCAAGGGCAGTACTCACAGGGCGCCTAGGGAAGGAACCCCTAGACGCATGCAGCCCCGGCACTGATGAAGTACTCCTGGCCACCGCAAACCACAAAAACAGCAGAGAACGCCACACGAGGCAAAAACCGCCAAGGAATTTGAGGCCAGAGAAGCGTGTATCCCGGTTGACACTAGCTTGCGAACTGACGGCAGCCGGCGCGGTGAGGTCCGGGGCCCCCCCTCCCCCTCCCGGGGAGGGGAGGGCTGCGCGGACAACCGGCGCGGCAGTAAAGTGATTGTTTGATTGTTTTCCTTGTGATTGTAGGGAGTTTTTCTACCTCTCTGTTCGGTTTGTTGTAGTTTTCTACCATGTGGGGTTTGTTTTGTTACGCCTACCTTTCTGGGTGCCTAACCCCGGTCGATGGCAGATAAGGAAAACCCCCAACTATATGGGGTTTTCCAGGGCCATTGCTCCCTGAAACCTCTCTGAAGGGGCCAGGTTCTGGCGCTGGTCCCTGGTAGGTCTGAACTCCATAGCTAGTGTCCCGGTCTAACATAACATACATTAGCCCGATAAGCTCCAGGGAGCCGTAGGGGCTCCCCACAGAAAAACAGTTTTTCATAATGTCACAGACGTGACATCTATATAGTTTGTATATAAAACCTGGCCGGATGCGAATGGAGCATTCTGTGAAAATTTCAAAGCCATCGGTGAAGAACTTTCGGAGATTAGCGATTTAGAACAAACGAACATTTCCTTTTTATTTATATAGACTATTCATGTAACCAGTGGCACATAGATTTTATTAATACACATGGTTTCAGTGTGTGTGTGTGTGTGTGTGTTGTGTGTGTGGTGTGTACGCCTTCCAATGTGAGGACTAAGTATTGCCCCAGTACCCACCAG